>SZWC01015897.1:50229-67395 GCA_023375785.1 Penium margaritaceum | reverse complement strand
GGGTCCAGCAGCAGCTTGAGGGCACCGACGGCTCCAGTCAGGATGAGCGCGTCAGACACCTCCCCAGGTAGCACCATTGTCACTCAATCTGTACATGAGTGTGTGAAGAGTGTGGGAGGCAAGAGGGTACAGAGTTGTGAGTGGCCAACGAACTTCAACACCAAGCCAAGCAGCAGCAGCAGCACCGGGTGGCAGCAGCAGTCGTTTCTGGCTGGGCGTTCTGACAAAAAAAAAGAAAAAGGAAGCAGCTCGCAGCAGCAGCTCGCTCGCAGCCACAGCTCGCAACGCGAATCGGCGGCTGTGAGCAGCAGCAGCGAGCAGCAGCAGCGAGCAGCGGCAGCGGCAGAGAGCAGCGGCAGCGGCAGCAGCCGCGGGCAGCAGCAGCCGCGGGCAGTAGCAGCAGCGCGGCGACAGCAGCAGCAGCATTGCGCACGCTGCAGCGCCAGCAGCAACAGCAGCAGCAGCAGCATTGCAGTAGCAGCAGCAACAGCAGCTACAGCAGCGGAGCAGCAGCAGCAGCGGCCGCAGCGGCAGCAGTGCTGCGCAGCAGCAGTCGCAACTGCTGTGCTGCTGCGCAGCACTGCTGCGCAGTGCTGCGCAGATCTGCGCAGATCTGCGCAGCTGCGCAGCCGCGCAAGGGGGGTGACGAGGTCCCCCCCACCCCGCGCAAGGGGGTGACGAGGTCCCCCCCCCCTCGTGCGGCTGCGGAGCGGCTGCACGCTCGCGCAGAACCGTGAGACACAAAAAAAAGGGTCGAGCTGATGTCAGCAATTTTGCTTGCTGACGTCATCAGGTCGTGCTGACGTCAGCAACCACCTGCTGACGTCAGCACCATACTTAGCCAAGTTTTTGGCCTGATAGTCAAAAATTGCCAGCGTCTCAACTCCTCGAGAAACGCTGACGGTTTCAAAATCCGACAAACCTGACCTGTCTGCCCATACTGAGAGGCGACGGACTCGGACAAGGGGAAGGCGACTGGTGATCCATCCTCCTCCTCCTCTGGCGTCCTGAGCCCACGCTCGCAGGCCATTGAGGACCTGCGGAGCCGGCAGGTTGAGATGCGTCGGCTTCAGCGAGAGCAGACCGATGCCATCCGTACGCTGACTGAGCTCCTGCGTAGCCAGTCCACAATCCCGCGGTAGGCTTCCGAGGGAGCTGCCGACGTCGCGGTCTCTACACAGCAGTCGGCTCAGGCACCAGTTACAGGAGCTCCACCTGACCCACTCACCCGTACGCTGACTGAGCTTCTGCGTGGCCAGTCCACTGTTCCACGGCAGGGTTCCGAGGGAGCTGCCGACGTCGTGTTCTCTACACAGCAGTCGGCCCAGGGACCTGGTACAGGAGCTCGGCCTGACCCACCACCTTCTCACCTCCTGGATGATGAGCCATTCATGCCAGGCATGACGGATGACTCCCCAGATCATGAGATCCGGGTCCTTCAGGAGCGCCTCCGTCAGCTGCAGACGGGCACCAGATCTCCTGGGATTCCTATGGTGCGACCGTCACCCGACTATCCCGGTGACTATCCCCTTCCAGGAGTCTTCCCCGTCTCTCGTCCTCCTCGGCCTACGGTTGCCCTCCCCACGGAGCGGCAACCAAAGGACTTTGAGACACCACCTCCCCGGTACATCACCGAGGACGGCTTTGACTGCTGGGAGATTCTCATTCAGGTTTGGGCTACTTCAGAGGGCGTGTGGCCTTACTACCACAGCCTGTATCAGCCTACAGACCCAGCACAGGTGCTGACAGCAGCCAGGGCGATGCGTGGACTCCTCTACGCCATGCCACGCGAGACCGTCGTCGACTTCCGTCCTTTCCTTGGCGAGCCCGGCACAGGCACCGGCACTGATCCACGCGGAGGTTGGGATCTGACCCTATCCCTGCTGGCGGCAGAGACGCACGCCACCCGTGCAGCCCACATTCGTGCCTTCCACTCTCTCCGTCAGGGGCCTGCAGAGCCTGCAGCTGCTTACTGGAGACGCGCTATGCACATTTACACATGTCTTGGGACCTCCGGAGGCACGCAGCTGTGGGCGCTCCGTACGATGATGCTCAGAGTTCGCCTTGAGTACACTGACATCTTCACACGGTACAGCGATGCCGTCCTCGAGCCCTTTTCAGCCACTCTGCAGCTTCTCCCTTGGGCGCATCAGCTGTTCCTACAGGTGACTTCAACTTGCGAGGCAGTTGTGGCCCATCAGGAGACTTGCCTTGCTGTAGCAGTCGTCGCATCACCACCATCATCCCTCCTGCAGTCTCCTTCTTCATCCTCTATCACGTCCTCGTTTTCCTCCTCCTCTTCGGCCCCGCCCACACCCACTCAGACACAGGGTGTTGCAGCAGCAACTCAGGGGAAGAAGAAGAAGGGGAAGCGCAGTCCAGGTCAGCAGCAGTCACAGAAGCAGTCGTCCTCCAGTGGTAGCAGTGGACGTTCCGTTCACTGCTACAACTGTGGAGGCGCCCATCGCTACACCGAGTGCCAGCAGCCGCTCGACTGGGCGCGGATTACTCGTGGGCTCCAGGCTGCACACGCCCTCCGCTCCACGTCCAGCACGTCCTCCTCGCCTTCATCCGGACGCGCGGCGGCCACGACTGGAGCTGTTCCTGCCTCTTCACCGGCGAGTAGCAGCGATCCGGACCCACGCAACCGCACCATCGCCGAGCTTCGACACCTTCTGGCGCTCCGCTTTCAGGGAGGTGCGAGTGTGTTGTCACAGCCGAGTGATTCACAGACTGTCGGTCCGTCTGTCCATGTGGCTTGGGATGACTCGTGTGGGGGGGCACAGTCGGCATGTGATGATGATGGGCCTGACTGTACAGATTGGATTCATGAGTCACACCTTTGTGCCCTTCGTCGTTCCTCCCCGCCTGCTGCTCAGCGTCCGTCTGCAGCCGTGTGTTCCATTGCCCGTTGTACAGTGACGCCTCCAGTCGTGATCCCGGTGGCACTTGGATCATCGATTCAGGTGCCACTCATCACATGACGTGTCGTCGTAGTGAATTCGTTGTTCTCGGCCCTGTTGCGTCTCTTTGTTCTGTCCGCACAGGTTCTGGTCAGTCCTTGCCAGTCCAGGGTGTTGGGGTCGTGCGTTTCGATGGTCTGTCTGGCCCCTTGTATCTCTCCGAGGTGCTGTTTGTGCCTGATCTTGAGCTCAGTTTGCTTTCTGTACGTGCTTGCACACTGATGGGACTCTCTGTGGAGCACACTGCCGAGTCCGCGACTGTGACTGCCATTGACACTCGCAGTATTGTTCTGCGTACCGCGGTTGTGGATGACCTGTACCGTGTCTCACGGACCTCTGCTTCTTGCTCCCCTTCCCCTTCAGCTCATGTTTTTGTCACTGGTGTTCTGTCTTCTGAGCACCAGCGATTGCTTCATCGTCGTCTGTGTCATGTGGGCTCCGACACTGTGTCGAAGCTCATTCGGACACAGCCCGCTCTCGGTCTTGATGCGGCTTCTTTCGAGAAGCCGCCCAAGACCGACTGTCTCTTCTACGCTCAGGGTAAGATGCATCGCTGCACCTACCTTGACTCACGTTCTCGCGCACTTCGCCCTCTTGAGTTAGTCCATTCGGACCTCCTTGGTCCTCTTCCTGTCGAGTCCACGTCCGATCGGGGTCGATACGTCGTGACTCTGACTGATGACTTCACCCGGATGCGGTGGGTCTACAGTGTGCGCCAGAAGAGTGATGCCGCTCTCGCGGTTCGCCTCTGGCTAGTGATGGCTGAGCGTCAGTCCCGCCACACGTTGCACACCTTCCGCTCGGATCGTGGCGGCGAGTTTCTCGGCGAGATGGATAGCTTTTTCGCTAAGCACGGGATTTTCCACCAGGTCTCTGCTCCTGCCACTCCTCAGCAGAACGGTGTCTCTGAGCGTTGGAACCGCACCATGGAGGATGCGGTTCGCGCTATGCAGTCAGAGTGCGGTCTCCCAGAGTCTTTCGCCTTTGAGGACTTTGCCTACATGACCTGGGTCTGGAACCGCCTACCGCACGGTCCTCTTCCGGACCACGTTACACCGTATGAGCTCTGGTTCAGCCATCGTGCTGACCTTCGTCTCGCTCGCGTCTGGGGATCCTTGGCTTCCGTGTGGTACACCGAGGACCAGCAGGGGTCCAAGGTCTCACCGCAGGGACGCTTGTGTGCCTTTGTAAGCATCTCCCCGCGATCGAAGGCCTGGCAATTTTGGGACCCTACCCGTCGTCGCATTGTTGAGTCACGCGACGGGCTCTTCTTTGAGTCCCTCACCTACCGTGATGTGACGTTGATTACGTCGCTGTCTGTCACGCACATCCCTACGTGTGAGGTTTCTCGCCGGATGGGGGAGTCTTCGCCTGCGAGCACCCCTCGCCAGGCTGATGTGTCCGTTCGAGCTCCCTCCACTTCACGGTCTCCGGCTCTTGATGACCCAGCGATCATCGCTGTCGGCCCAAAGACTTCTCCAACACCACCGGCTTCTACCCCGGTTCCCTCGCCTCCCTCAGGTACCCATGATCCTACACCTGTGCGTACTCCTGTGTCCGCCACTCCTGCCTCTGTGCGTGGCCCTGCCTCACCTGCCCCTACTGTCACACCGAGTCCCGTGTCTCCCACGCACGCATCTCCTCGCACGACATCACAAGCTCCTGTGCCTCGGCTCTCCCCAGCTATGATTGTGCCCATTCCTGAGCCTGAGGTGCGCCCCTCGAGCCCAGGCTACTCCCGTGAGCCCGGCGGTCGTCTTCGACCATTGGACTCCGGAGCCCAGCGAGCGTCTAGCCCTGCACCCAGGCGCTCCACTCGCAGCGTCACGAGTGGTGACCCTGGCACAAAGGCCCTAGGCCTGAGTGTCCACAGTGAGCACATAGAGGTACACCCAGCGTGTCCCGTAGGGTACGATCTCGTCACTCGCGAGTTCCACATCGCTTGTGATGTAGCAGCCGATCTTGTGGTCCTCAGACCTAGCACTGAGGCGTGCGCTCTTACCACGCAGAGCTCTCCCTCTTTGGCACCCGACCTGGGCACACTGAGGGAAGCTCTCTCATCATAGGATGCTGACGCTTGGCTCGCTGCCTGCGAGGATGAGCTTCGCGCTATCTGAGAGCACGGAGTTTACGAGCTAGTCGACCTTCCACCTGGGACGAAGGCTATTCAGGTCAAGTGGGTCTTTCGCAAGAAAGTGAAGCCAGATGGCTCACTGGAACGCCACAAGGCTCGCTTGGTCGTCAAGGGGTACTCTCAGATTGAGGGCATCGACTACACTAACACCTTCGCCCCTGTCGGCCGTATGACCTCAGCTCGAGCTGTGTTCGGTGTAGTGGCTCAGCATGACTGGGAACTACACCAGATGGATGTGAACAATGCGTTCCTCCATGGCTCTTTGGATGAGGAGATCTACGTGGCTCAGCCACCCGGCTTTGAGGACGACGACAAGGTCTGGCTCTTGCGCAAGTCCTTGTACGGCCTCAAGCAGTCTCCTCGGTGTTGGAACCAGGAGATCACTGGCACCCTGACTGTGGGATATGTACAGAGCGAGGCAGATCCCTCTCTCTTCATCCACCGGACGCTTGAGCGTTTCAC
Source organism: Penium margaritaceum (assembly GCA_023375785.1). NCBI lineage: Eukaryota > Viridiplantae > Streptophyta > Zygnematophyceae > Desmidiales > Peniaceae > Penium > Penium margaritaceum. Next base: position 61,836 of record SZWC01015897.1, on the reverse strand, counting down.
TGCCATCCTGGTCTATGTCGACGACCTTCTGATCGCGTCTCCTTCACTGGAGGCCGTGAAGGAGGCCAAGGCTGTCCTCCAGACTGCCTACAGGATGAAGGACCTCGGTCCTGCAGTGGTGTTCCTTGGCATGGCGATCGTACGAGACCGCAAACGTCGTACTCTGCTACTGCACCAGGCCCGATACGCACGTGTTGTGGGGGAGCGTTTCAGCGACCTCCTCGGCGCAGTGTCCACGGCCTCCACACCTCTCACACCCGACGGGCAGGATGCCTTGAAGGTGGACGATCCCACACAACTGGGGGAGAGAGTGGATGTGACCTTGTACCTCCGTCTCATCGGATCTCTGATGTACCTGGCCACAACCACACGTCCGGACATCGCATTCGCCGTCAACCTCCTTGCCCAGTTTTCGCAGGCTCCACGTGCTAGAGCCCTTCATGCGGCTGTGCGAGTGGTGCGGTACGTGGTCTCCACACCGTACCTCGGACTCTGCTTTCGCCGGCAGTGTTCGGTGGTNGCCAAGGCCGTCCTCCAGACTGCCTACAGGATGAAGGACCTCGGTCCTGCAGCGGTGTTCCTTGGCATGGAGATCGTACGAGACCGCAGACGTCGTACTCTGCTACTGCACCAGGCCCGATACGCACGTGTTGTGGGGGAGCGTTTCAGCGACCTCCTCGGCGCAGTGCCCACGGCCTCCACACCTCTCACACCCGACGGGCAGGATGCCCTGAAGGTGGACGATCCCACACAGCTGGGGGAGACAGTGGATGTGACCTTGTACCTCCGTCTCATCGGATCTCTGATGTACCTGGCCACAACCACACGTCCGGACATCGCATTCGCCGTCAACCTCCTTGCCCAGTTTTCGCAGGCTCCACGTGCTAGAGCCCTTCATGCGGCTGTGCGAGTGGTGCGGTACGTGGTTTCCACACCGTACCTCGGACTCTGCTTTTTCCGGCAGTGTTCGGTGGTCCTTGACGGCTACACTGACAGCGATTGGGCCTGGAGCCCAGACGGACGCAGTCGCACCGGTTACGTGTTCCTGCTCGGTGGTACCGCTGTGTCCTGGCGCAGCGGGAAGCAGGGCTGCATTACACATAGCTCATCGGAGGCAGAGTATGTCGCTCTGGGTGCAGGGGCTGCTGAGGCGGTATGGCTGCAGCGCCTGTTCCTTGAGCTGGGTCAGTCAGTACCCGCCATTGTGCTTCGTTGCGACAACCAGAGTGTCCTTGCTATTGCGGAGAACTCTGGTGTCTTCCATGCTCGCACAAAGCACATTTCAGTAGAGCATCACTTTGTGCGTGACCTGGTAGAGCGACACGTGATCTCCGTCATTTGCGTTGGCACTGACATGCAGCGTGTTGACTTCTTGACGAAGGCACTAGCACGCGGAAAGTTCCTGTTGGCCATTCGTTCTGTCGGACTCCGCCCCTTGCCTGAGAGTGGTTGAGTGTGGGGTGTTGTGGTGGTCATTCATTCCGTCGTTGCACTTGTTGTTGTTCTCGTTTCAGTGCTGCACGTGTATGGACATGTGTACCATCGGGTCATGGGGGAGTGTTGTGATTTGTGACGTTCCTGTTGACCTGTACAGTTTACCGTGACCACTCGGCCGTGTCCATACTCGTGCAGATCCCTGATGCGGACCCAGGCGGTACCGGTGCGTCATCCGGTGGCGGACTACCAGCTTGGAGCTGACCGACGACCGTTCCAGAGCTCTGGACGCTACCCGGGACCTCCTGCAGTTTTTCTGCAGCACGTAGGACTTTATCGGTGGACTGGTTGTGGGCCCGATTTGCATGTTTTTGCATTGTGTGTCCACCGTTCGATGCCGGATGCATGCATGTGACCAGTCGTAGCGTCCGGCTCGTGATGCTGTACGTCTAGGTTTAGACGGCGTAACTGTGCGGCCACTGTTTTGGCCGTAACTCTGCGCACATGTGTGCGCAGAGTTACGGCCAAAACAGTGGTTTTGGGCCGGTTTTAGGACAGATCTTGCACTGCCGCGTGCGACACCCGCCGTGCGCCGCGGCAGGTACTTATGCCATGGACCTGTCATTTGTCATTTCTCTCTGCAAATGCTATTGAAGCATTCTGACACTTTGCCTTGTGTCGCCTAGCCAAACCCTTGCCGTTGCGTGCACGACTTGTGACTGTCGTCACCGTCTGACTAGGCACTGACGCCTACTCAGCGGCGGTGTCGCTAGGGCGCTTCTAGGCATCATCTCAGTAGGTTGGGGCAGCAGCGTTGTTGATGCAGCGTGCGGGCTTCCATGCTCGTTGCCAGGGCTGAAATACCGCGGTATTGAGTACCGCGGTACTCGAGTACCGCGGTAACACAGTACCACGGTACAAGTACCGCGGTATCATGATTTTGTAGCAGCTCATTATCGATACCGGTACTGGCACCGCGCTACCGACGGTATTGGTAAAATACCGCGATATTATACAAGTACCGTTGTAGCGTGGTAGTGCCACGCCGACCGGTCAAAGGAGCCACGTGGCTCGAGCGGGGTCACCTGGGAGTGTGGGTGGTGAGACGGGATGGCTTGAGGGTCGGAGACCCTCAAGTACCGCGGTTTTGGCCTAGTCGGTCAAGGATTCTGTCGAATCCATTACAACCGTGGTACACGGTTTACCAATGTCTAAAACACACATTGTACCACGGTATTGAATGCCCTAATATTTTCCAACACCAGAAATGAATTCTATGCTTAAAAAATTAGGTAAGTAATAGATGTCATGAACTTGGAACTCAAGTTTACATACTCACAAAGAAAGGATACACCTTTACATGATATTCACTTGTGATATGGAGATGTTTAGGTGGAGTAGAAGTTAGGGGACAAGAAATGAGGGAAGGGTAGGAGGGTGAAGTTTTGAAGAGATACTCTAGTTGAATACTGTAGTCTCTTATGTTCGCTTATTTTTAGAGCTCAATAAAAGGACAGAAAAATTTGACTATGATTTTCATCCTTGGATCCTTGGACCTGTTTGTCCAAATGCCCTGTTATTTTCTTAGTGTCTTATTTTGAAACGTCCATGTCCTTGGTCTGTCCCTAGGAATTTTGGAATTTCAAATGTCAAGGGCGAAGTCGTCTGTTGCAGCTCGCTTTGCACGCAGATTCGGACGTAGATTTCCTGTCCATTGCGAGCGCCCGAATGCACACTCATCCGCACTACCACGTTGACTTAGTTGTAGTGCATTACCATTACTTGTCAAAGTTTTTTTCTTTCACTTTCTCACTACCGCATTACTGTACCGCGGTATGATACCGCGGTACAGAAGAGGGGTACCCTGCCAGGTCAGTACCGATACCGTACCGGTACCGTAAAAACAATACCGTACCGCGGTACTACAATATCGCGGTACAAAAACACGATATACTGCAGTACCGTTAATACAGGCATCAGCCCTGCTCGTTGCTTAAGTCTACTGCCCCCCTTAGTCCGCTGCTCTAGAGGCTAAATCAGGATGCTCTGGGTTTGTTACTCAGTGCGCTAGAAAGCAGCTGAAAAATAGAAGTAACTGATGAAGAGTGAAGAATGAACAACAATGGGAGACCCCTCCAATTTCTAGCTCCCCCCAGCTCTGTGGAGCTTGTTACTCAGCTAACCAGCCAATCAGAAAATAGACCTAGACCTATTTTCTGGCAGGCAGGATTTTCTCGGTGAGCCCTGCCGGACGGCCGACAGCACAAAACTCGGGCGTCATCCGTTTTGCCTTAAAACCGGACCATATCATAATACCAACGCTGTGAACGCAGTCGTGTAGTCAGAAACAGCTAAAAAAATAGTAGCGAAGAGTTATCACTGCCCGAACCCAGGCAGTGCCTATAGTGGTCCATTGTGCCAAACAGTGCCACGCAGCATGAAACATGGACCCTGGGCAGAGCATGACGCTGCAGATGCAATAGCACAGTCAGATCTAGCGCTGCATGCATGCAGACAGCCTCTGCGGTGGTAGTGACCGCTGGCGGCTCGGCCGCCAAGGAGGCCTGCTGATGGAGCTAAGCACATTGAAGCAGGGAGGAGGCTCCAGCGAACTGCGTGTAGACATTAGCATGTGTCGGCTCCACCGGACGACACTCAAGCGGTTTCAAGTCTTGCCGTCAGTCATCTGCACGCTGATGTACACAAGCCGGGAGGACACAACAGAGCACAATGAGAGACGCGGAAAAACCAACACTCCTCCATGACTCACAGGCGCAGTGCACATGGGCGGGCAGCGTCACATTCAACAGACAAACTCCCCCAGGGCACATGGAGACGTAGGCCAGGACAAAGAGTGCAACTCATGGACTCACGTCGACTAAACTCACAGCCTTCTTGAATGAGTCGCGCTTCAGTGCCTTGGTCAAGAAGTCAACCAACTGCCGTGATGTCTCAACCCACACGATGCTGATGCTGCCGTCATGCAACAACGAACGCACATAGTGATACCCAATATTGATGTGCTTTGTGTGTGTGTGATGCACGCCGTCATTCGGCGATGGCTATGGCACTCTCATTGTCACAATGCAACGTGATGGATGCGACGGACTGACGCAACTCGGACAGCAGACAACGCAGCCACACGCTCTCACATGCGCCTGAACCAAGGGCTACGTACTTAGCCTCAGTAGTACAGCGTGCAATGCACCCCTGCTTGCCACTATGCCAGGAAACCGCCGTGCCGCCAATCAGAAAGATCCAGCCTGTGCGGCTCTTACCGTCCGGACTGCCGGCCCATTCATTGTCGGTGTAGCCCACCACGACAACAGACGGTTGTCGGCGGAACATGAGACCTTGCCATGGAGTCGAGATGACATAGCGCAATACTCGGATCGTGGCCTCGAAGTGAAGGTGATGCGGCTCTTGAGAGAATTGAGCCGGGAGGTTAACGGTGAACGCGATGTCTGGACGTGTCGTCGTGGCCAGGAAGATTAGTGACCCAATGATGCGCAAATACACGGTCACGTCTACCGGCTCCCCCACCATGGCTGGATCAGAGCTCTTGAGCATCGCTTGACCGTCGGGCGACATGGGTGAGGATGCTCTCGGCACGAGGGGTAGATTCTCAGCGAAGCGTCCGGACAGGGTATGGACGTAGGCGGCCTGATGGACATGCAGTATATCCACGGAGTCATCATGCTCAAGCTCCATGCCTAGAAAGATTCGCGCTGGCCCGAGGTCCTTCATCTGGTAGGCAGAGTGCAGTAGGTCCTTGACCCGCTAGATTGCAGCTGCATCCGGTGATGCGATGAGCAGATCGTTGACATAGACCAAGACAACAACGAGTGTCTTACCTCGCGGGCTGATGAATAGCGCGGGATCGGCAGAGCTGCAAAGGAGGCCACCGCTAAGAAGCATACGACTGATCTCCTGGTTCGAGTAGCGTGGTGACTGCTTCAAGCCATAGAGGGCCTTCCGTAGCTCCCAGACATTGCCAGATTCGTCGTCGAAGCCTGGGGGTTGTATCATGTAGAGCTCCTCGCCCTCCAGTGAGCCATGGAGGAAGGCGTTGCTCACATCCATTTGATGTAGTTCCCACCCATGCTGGACAACCAGGCTGAACAATGCCAGGCTGGTGGAGAACCGACCGACCGTGGTGAAGATCTGGTCATAGTCGATCCCAAGGACCTGAGCAAACCCCTTGGCCGTGAGACGGGCCTTGTACTTGTCCAGAGACCCGTCTGGCTTCCACTTCCGTCGAAGAACCCACTTGGCGCTGATGGCCTTGCAGCCTGGGGGAAGGTAGACGAGCTCATAGACGTGATGTTGCCGAATGACAGCTAGCTCGTCGGCACATGCAACTTCCCAGTGAGCGGCCTCGGGAGGCTCCCGAGCCTCACGCAGGGTGGTTGGGTCCTCTGGTCACTAAGTGGGGCGGACAGTGAGGGCATGCATGTCCCGTACCCCTGGTGGCATCCGCGTGAGTGCGGCCGCAACGGTATACCGGTGTTCTTGATGGAGCAGGACGTAGCCCAGAGCTGACCCTGGATGTAGGTCGGCGATGACTGACAGTGTGGCCAAGCCGAGTGCCTTGGTGCCGGGGTCCCCACTCACGACCGTGGGAGCGGATCCACATCTCCGTAGCAGTGGATCCGTGTCTCCACCAGATCTGACATGAGGTGAGGATCCTCGTGAAATGACAGGGGGTCGTGGGGTGAGAGGACGTGCCGAGGTGGCCTGAGTGCCAACTGTCGGCAATGTGGTCCTCCTTCACGGCCTCCATGTAAGGAGATGCGATCAGAAGGTCGTCCACATAGACCAGGATGGCGGTGAACTGCTCAGGCGTCTGTTGGATAAAGAGAGAGGGATCTGCCTCGCTCTGTACATATCCCGCACGAGTCAGGGTGCCGGTGATCTCCTGGTTCCAACACCGAGGAGACTGCTTGAGACTGTACAAGGACTTGCGCAAGCGCCAGACCTTGTCACCTTCCTCAATGCCTGGTGGCTGAGCCATATAAATCTCCTCATCCAGAGAGCCATGGCGGAACGCATTGTTCACATAAATCTGGTGTAGTTCCCAGTCATGATCAGCAACTACACCGAACAGAGCGTGAGCTAAGGTCATGCGGCCAGCAGGGGAAAATGTATCAGTGCAATCGATGCCCTCGATCTGAGAGTACCCCTTGACGACCAAGCGAGCCTAGTGGCATTCCAGTGAGCCATCCGACTTCACTTTCTTGCGAAAGACCCACTTGACCTGAATAGCCTTCCTCCCAGGTGGAAGGTCGACTAGCTCGTAAACTCCGTGCTCTCGGATGGCGCGAAGCTCATCCTCGTAGGCAGCACGCCAGGCGTCAACATCCTATGATGAGAGAGCTTCCCTTGGTGTGCCCGGATCAGGCGCCATAGAGGGATAGCTCTGAGTAGCAAGTGCACACACCCCAGTGCTAGGTTTGACGACCACAAGGTCAGCTGCTGCATCATAACCGATATGAAACTCGCAAGTGACGAGATCGTGCCCTACGGGACACGCTGGATGTGCCTTTGTGTACTCAGTGTGGACACTCAGGCCTAGGGTCTTTGTGCCATGATCACCACTCGCGATGTTGCGAGTGGAGCGCATGGGTGCGGGACCTGACACTCGCTGGACTCCGGAGTCCAATGGTCGAAGACGACCGCCGGGCTCACGTGAGTAACCTGGGCTCGAGGGGCTCATCTCAGGCGGAGCGACAGGCACGACCACAGCTGGTAAGGGCTGAGGCAAAGGAGCAGGTGATGTCGTGCGAGGAGATGCATGTGTTGGAGACACGGGACTGGGTGTCACAATAGGAGTAGGTGAGGCAGGACCATGCACAAAGGCCGGAGTGTTGGCGGACACAAGTACAGGATCATGGGTGCCTTTGGGGTGCGAGGGAACAAAGGTAGAAGCTGACTGTGCTGGAGAGGTCTCTGGGCCGACAGCGATGATCGATGGATCATCAAGAGCCGGAGACCGAGAAGTGGAGGGGGCTCGAACCGAAACATCAGCCAAGTAAGAGGTGCTTGCAGACTCAGACTCCCCCATCCGTCGAGAAGCCTCACATGTAGGAACGTGCTCGACAGACAATGATGTGATCGAGGTCAGTGAGTGGTAGGTGAGGGACTCAAAGAAAAGCGTGTCGCGGGACTCAACGATGCGACGACGAGCGGAGTCCCAAAAACGCCAGGCCTTCGACCGTGGGCAGGTGCCTACAAAGGAACATAAGGGACCCCGCGGCGAGACCTTGGACCCGTGCTGGTCCTCGATGTACCACACAGAAGCCAAGGATCCCCAGACACGAGCAAGACACAGGTCAGCAAGGTGGCCAAACCAAAGCTCGTAAATCTAGTGTAAGGTGCTCCGTAAGGAGACCGTGCGGGGGGTGGTTCTAGAACCACCTCATGTAGGTGAATCCTTTGAATGCGGAGGACTCCGGGAGACCGCACTCAAACCGCATAGCACAAACCGTATCCTCCATGGTGTGGTTCCAACGCTCAGAGACACCGTTCTGTTGAGGATTAGCAGGAGCGGAGACCTTGTGAAAAACCACGTGTTCAGTGAAGAAACTGTCCATCTCACTAAGAAACTCGCCAACGCGATCCGAACGGAAAGTATGCAGCGTAAAGTGAGACTGACGCTCAAGCATCACTAGCCAGAGGCGAACCGCGAGAGAGGCATCGCTCTTCTGGCGCAGGCTATAGACCCACCGCATCCGGGTGAAGTCATCAATCAGGGTCAGGACGTATCTGTCCGGATCGGACAGAGTCTCGACAGGAAGAGGACCGAGAAGGTTGGAACGGATCAATTCAAGAGGGCGAAGTGTGCGAGAATGGGAGTCAGGGTAGGTGCAACGATGCATCTTACCCTGAGCGCAGAATAGACAGTCGGTCTTGGGAGACTTCTCAAAAGAAGCCGCATCAAGACCGAGTGTGGGATGTGTCCGAATGAGCTTCAACATAGTGTCCGAGCCCACATGACACAGGCGACGATGCAGCAGTCATTGGTGCTCAGCAGAGAGAACGCCAATGACAAACACTCAAGCATGAGGAGAGGGGGATCAAGGAGGAGGAGAAATCCGAGAGACACAATATAGATCATCCACAATAGAGACACGTAGAACAACGGTACGAGTATCAATAACTGTCACAGTCGTGGAGTTTGCAGTGTGCTCCACAGAGAGTCCCATCAGTGTGCAGGCACGCACAGAAAGCAAGCTGAGCTCAAGGTCAGGTGAAAAAGCATCTCGGAAAGATACAGGGGGCAAGATAGGCCATCAAATCACACAACCCCAACACCCTGGACTGGCAAGGACTGACTAGAGCCTGTGCAAACAGAGTGAACAGACACAACAAGACCGAGAATAGCAAAGTCAGTACGACGACAGGTCATGTGATGAGTGGCACTAGAATCGATGATCCAAGTGCCACCGGGATCACGACCGGAGGACGTCACTGTACAACGGACAATGGAGCACTCAGCCTCAGACAGGTGTTGAGTAATAGGTGAGGAGGAACGACAAAGGGCACAGAGGTGCGACTCATGAATCCAATCGGTATTGTCAGGCCCATCGTCATCACATGCCAGCTGTGCCCCCCCACACGAGTCATCAGGAGCAACGAGAACAGAGAAAAAATAGTCTGTGAACCACCCGGCTGTGACAACACACTTGCACCTCCCGAAAAGTGAAGCGCCAGAAGATGATGGAGCTTGGCGATGGTGCGATCACGCGGGTCCGGGTCGCCACTGCTCACCGGTGAGGAAGCGAGAACTGTTGTAGTCATAGTCGCAGCGCGACCGGAGGCTGTGCTGCTGGAAGCCTGAAGACGCTGCGTGTGTACACCCTGAAGACTGCGAGTGATCCGCACCCAATCAAGCGGCTGCTGGCACTTGGTGTAGCGATGAGCGCCTCTATAGTTGTAGCAGTGGACAGTGTGTCCACTGCTACCGCCCAAGGACTGCTGCTACTGTTGCGACTGCTGCTGGCCCGAACCACGCTTCTTCCTACCCTTCTTCCCCTGTGTCACGGCTATTACACCTTGCATCTGAGTCGGGGTAGCCGGGGTAGAAGGGGAAGAGGAGGGTGTGCCAGAGCATGAAGAAGTGGTCAGCAAGAGGGGCGTCGGCGGCGACGCGATAATCGCTGCAGCAAGAAAACTCTCTTCGTGGGCCACAGCTGCCTCGTGGGCGGAAGTCACCTGGAGGAAAAGCTGATGTGCCCAAGGAAGGAGCTAACGTGAGGTGGAGAATGGCTCGAGCACGCCGTCACTGTACCCCAAGAAGATGTTTGCGTGCTCAAGACGAACTCCAATCATGAGCATGCGAAGCGCCCAAAGCTGTGTACCTCCTGAAGTCCCAAGGTGCGTGTAGATGCGCATGGCACGCCGCCAGTAATCCGCTACGGGCTCAGCAGGTTCCTGACAAAGGGAGTGAAAGGCGCTAATGTGAGCCGCGCGGGCGGCGTGCGTCTCTGCAGCAAGCAAGGACAGTTCCAAGTCCCAGCCCCCACATGGATCAGCACCCGCGCCCGTGCCTGCCTCTCCAAGGAAAGGGTGAAAGTCCGCAATAGTCTCGTGCGGTATGGCATAAAGGTGTGCGCACATCGCCCAATCTGCTGTCAGCACCTGAGCGCGGTCCGTAACCTGGTACGGACTGTGATAGTAGGGCCATACCCCCTGTGAAGTGGCCCAGACCTAGAAGAGAGTCTCCCAATAGTCAAAGCCGTCATCGCTGACATAGCGTTGGGGTGGTGTCTTGAAGTCCTTGGGTTGCCGCTTCGTGGGGAGAGCAACCATAGGCTAGGAAGGAAGAGGGATGGGGAAGACGCCGGGACGTGGAAAGTTGCCGAGGTAGGGGTCGCGCAAGGATCGGATCTTTGGTAACCGGGAACCGAACGCATCTGAAGCTGGCGGAGACGCTCCTGAAGCTCGCGAATCTTGCTCTCGTGGGTGTCATCCTCCCTGCCTGGCATGTCGGGATCCTCATCCAAAAGATCGAAAAGTGGCGGGTCCTGTCCAGCTGCTCTCCTCGGTGTAGATAAAGATTTCTGTGCAGAGGGTATGGCACCGCCGACTCCCCCGGATGTCTGCTGTGGGGGCGTGGACTGACCACTAATAAGATCAGTGAGCACACGGATGGCATCAGTCTACTGCTGTTGGTGACGACGAATCTCATCCTGCTGACTACGCAGGTCCGCAATGGCCAACGAGCGTGGGCTCATGACTCCTGAGGAGGAGGAAGAGGGATGTGGTGGTCCTTTGCCCTTGTCACCGGTCGGAGCCATGTCAATGCTCAGCATGGACCGGGATGTCAAACTGATCCAATTGCAGAACTGTCAGCGTTTCTCGAAGATTTGCAATGCTGGTAAAAGATGATGTTTCAGCCAAAAATTTGGCTGTGTTGGTGCTGAGGTCATCATTCACAATGATGACATCATCATGAAGGTTGTCCAAATGAAGCACAATTTGTAGAGATTATGCGCCAAAGGATGCTGAATGTAATTGTGGTGGTTTTGTAAAAGAAAACCTTAAAAAAGGTAAACAAAACATCACCGTTTTCTTTTCAATCCAAAATCCGGAAAAAATCTAGATCTGAGAGCGTTGTTTCAATTCTTGGAGCCTACAGGGCATGAAATGAGGCGGGAATGCAAGAGATGGATAGGGTTTTGCAAGAGTTTTCTAACGAGCTCTTACATGCCAAAAGTGGTGGTCAAATGGGGCAGTTGCATTCTCTCATGTCCAGGGAGGGTGGTATGTGCGATTTGAGTGAAGCTTCTGGGACCCTTTAGAGACCCCTTCTCAACATCTCATGCATCAACTACTGCTGGAGAGGGTTGTGAAACCCTTGGCTACCCTGTGGTGGTTGCGTGGTGATGCGGTTGCAAGGGTGTTTCCGCTGCTGCAATCTGCTACGGCGGGTCACCGTGGATTGGTGGGTCCTCCCAAGACCGTGGCTTTAGCTGTGGCTCTCACTGCTGCGTCTCTGCTGCGCAACTCACTGAGGGATGCCTCGCCGCTCTGATACCATGAGAAGATGCGTACAAGCTTCCAAGCGACACAGCCGCTGACTGGGTGTCAGTGCCCCGTTAGACGATGACAATAGTCACAGGTCGTACACACGACAGCAAGGGTCTGGCTAGGAGACACGAGTCGGAGTGT
>SZWC01015897.1:0-12500 GCA_023375785.1 Penium margaritaceum | reverse complement strand
CGCCCCCGCCCCCGCCCCCGCCCCCGCCCCCGCCCCCGCCCCCGCCCCCGCCCCCGCCCCCGCCCCCGCCCCCGCCCCCGCCCCCGCCCCCGCCCCCGCCCCCGCCCCCGCCCCCGCCCCCGCCCCCGCCCCCGCCCCCGCCCCCGCCCCCGCCCCCGCCCCCGCCCCCGCCCCCGCCCCCGCCCCCGCCCCCGCCCCCGCCCCCGCCCCCGCCCCCGCCCCCGCCCCCGCCCCCGCCCCCGCCCCCGCCCCCGCCCCCGCCCCCGCCCCCGCCCCCGCCCCCGCCCCCGCCCCCGCCCCCGCCCCCGCCCCCGCCCCCGCCCCCGCCCCCGCCCCCGCCCCCGCCCCCGCCCCCGCCCCCGCCCCCGCCCCCGCCCCCGCCCCCGCCCCCGCCCCCGCCCCCGCCCCCGCCCCCGCCCCCGCCCCCGCCCCCGCCCCCGCCCCCGCCCCCGCCCCCGCCCCCGCCCCCGCCCCCGCCCCCGCCCCCGCCCCCGCCCCCGCCCCCGCCCCCGCCCCCGCCCCCGCCCCCGCCCCCGCCCCCGCCCCCGCCCCCGCCCCCGCCCCCGCCCCCGCCCCCGCCCCCGCCCCCGCCCCCGCCCCCGCCCCCGCCCCCGCCCCCGCCCCCGCCCCCGCCCCCGCCCCCGCCCCCGCCCCCGCCCCCGCCCCCGCCCCCGCCCCCGCCCCCGCCCCCGCCCCCGCCCCCGCCCCCGCCCCCGCCCCCGCCCCCGCCCCCGCCCCCGCCCCCGCCCCCGCCCCCGCCCCCGCCCCCGCCCCCGCCCCCGCCCCCGCCCCCGCCCCCGCCCCCGCCCCCGCCCCCGCCCCCGCCCCCGCCCCCGCCCCCGCCCCCGCCCCCGCCCCCGCCCCCGCCCCCGCCCCCGCCCCCGCCCCCGCCCCCGCCCCCGCCCCCGCCCCCGCCCCCGCCCCCGCCCCCGCCCCCGCCCCCGCCCCCGCCCCCGCCCCCGCCCCCGCCCCCGCCCCCGCCCCCGCCCCCGCCCCCGCCCCCGCCCCCGCCCCCGCCCCCGCCCCCGCCCCCGCCCCCGCCCCCGCCCCCGCCCCCCCCCCCCCCCCCCCCCCCCCCCCCCCCCTTGCCTGTTCTCTCTCAGACCAGACACAACGTACCTCCATGCACATCTCCTCAATCTCCTGCCGCAGCTTCACCACGTACTCCGCGCTCACGTCCACGTTGTTCAGCGCACTCGCCACCTCCAGCCCAGCCCCACCCGTGCCGCCACCGCCCCCGCCCCCACCGACTCCGCCGCCCCTCTGGCCCACCCCTGCCGCAGCCCCAGCGCCACCGCCGGACTTGGCGCCCACACCTGCCGTAGCAGCCGCCGCCGCCGCCGCCGCCGCGGCCGCCCCTGCAAACAGCCTCGCGGCGAGGTTGGGCTCGCGCAGGCGCCGCTGCAGCGCCTCGCGCATGTCGTTGTTCAGCAGCCCCCCCATGGCGCTCACGGTGGCCAGCACCGCCTGCACGCCGCCCGTGGAGACGGCGCGCCGCGCGCACGCCTGCAGGATGAAGAAGCAGTCGTCGACGAGCGACGTCGTGAAGGAGTCGGGCACGGGCTCGTCGATGCGGATCGCCTTGCACACCGTGGCGGCCATGAAGTGTTCCTCCAGCGCGACGTAGTGCCCCATCAGCTCCGCCAGCGCGCGCGCGAACATGCCCGTGCGGAAGGGCGCCCCCGCCGCGGCCGCCGCCGCCGACGACGACGACGCTGCCGGTCCCGCCCCCCCGGACACTCCACCGCCAGCGCCTGCAGCAGCGGCGGCGGCGGCAGCGGCGCTCGCGCTGGTCGGGGTGGGCGTGGGAGTGAGGCGCGGGGAGGCCGGGGGGGCGCCTGCTGCAGGAGTGACGGGGCCCGCAACGGCACCGCCGCCGGTGCCCTCCGCCTCCCTCAGCTTTGCTAGCATGAAGCCCGTGTACTCCTCGCTGCGCCTGCTCAGCAGGAGCATATCTTCCAAGCACAGCTCCGCTTCTCTCAAACATGCCGAACTTTCCCCCGCAGGCCCTCCGCCGGCCCCATCCCCACCCACCCCTCCACCAGGCACGGCTCCAAGCATCGAGCCCCCTCCCCCAAGACCGGACGACGCCGCGGCCGCAGCTGCAGCCGCGGCCGCCGACGCGGCAGCGGCCGCCTCCTTCACGAGCCGCGGCAGTCGCTTGAAGTCGATGTACTTGCGCAGGATGGTAGCGGCGCGCGAGTCGCACTCCTCCTGCATCTCGCGGATGGCGTACGCCACCGCGTCGTCGCCGCCCACCGCGCGCAGCAGACCCTCGTTGCTCTCCACCGCGAGCGCAATGTCGCGGAAGAGGCTCGTCAGGGTCTCCACGAAGTCCGGCTCGGGCGGGCCGCCGCCGCCCACCAGGGCCTGCGCATCGGCGCCGTTCCCAACCCCTCCTCCTCCCGCGGCGTCCCGCCTGTTGCCCCCCCGCCCACCGCCCGCCTTGAGCGCTGCGTCCATGGCCTCCAGGAGTGCGTCGAACTGCGTGCGAGCGCGCATGGCCACGACGCGGCGCAGGTATGCCACGAGCGACCGCACGCCCTCCTCCTGCAACCCCAGCGGCGCAAACAGCCGTGCAAACCGCTCCACGCCGGCCTGCTCCTCCGCCTCCGCCGCCGCCGCAAACTGCGACCGCACCACCGCCTCCAGCCGCGCCTTCGACTCCAGCAGCTGCCGCCGCTGCTCCGCCGCTGCCGCCTCCGCCCCTCCCACCACTGCCGCCGCCGCCGCCACTGCGTCCCTGTCTGCCCCCTGGTGGTGATGATGGTGGCCTTGCCGGTGTTGATGCTCCTGCTGCCCCATCGCCGCCGCAGCCGCTGCCGCCCCCAGCTGCTGGAAGTCGGCGTCGAGCTGCAAGAAGCGCTGCACGCACTTGGCCGCCTCCTCGTAGTCCTCCGCCTCGAGCGCCGTCTTGGCCCCCACAATGCAGTTGCTGCGGTCCACGACGGCCTCGATGCGCGCCACCGTCTCTGCGACCCGCGACTGGGCGAGGTCCAGCTCCCGCACCTTCCCCGACACGTTCTCCGCGAGCGCGCACGTCGCCCGCACGCTCGCCGCCATGTGCTCCGCGTCCAGCTGCACGAGCTCCAGCACCTCCGCGCCGCCGCGCTCAACGCCCGCCAGCCGCTTCTCCAGCTCGCCGCGCTGCGCCAGCAGCGCCTCCAGCCCCGCCTCGATGTCGCGCTCGCAGGCGATCGTCTCGTGCAGCAGCCGCGTCATCGCGCCCACGTCCGTCAGCGCTCGGATCTCTTCCAGCGGCGGAGGGGCCAGCCTGCCCCCGCCCCCGCCGCTCCCCACGCCTCCGCCGCTGCCGCCCCCGGCGCCTCCTCCGCCGCCGGCGGCTCCTCCTCCTCGTGGTGACAGCAGCAGTGCCCCTGCTGCTGCAGCAGCGCCGGCACCTGTGGTTGCTGCCCCACGGGGAGAGGAACCAGGAGGTGCTCCTCGCTCTGATTGCTTTGCAGAAGGAGATCTCCCTACCCTGCCGCTGCTGCCATTGTATTGCTGCTGCTGATGATGATGCAACGAGCCGCTGCTACTGTTTCTGGAACCAGGCCCTGAGAGAGCAGCCATTGCCGCCGCCGCCGCTGTGACTGATGCTGCTTCTGCCGCTGCGGCTGCCGCCACCACCGCCGCCGCCGCTAGCGCTGCTGCTGCTGCTGGTGCTGCTGCTGCCGCTGCTGCTGGTGCTGCTGCTGCCGCTGCTGCTAAAACAACTGGTCTTCACCGACGGACCTGCTGCCGAAAGAGATGGTTTCGGGCGACAGGTACGGGGAGAGGGATGACAGCTACGGGTCAAGCCAAGTTGGGAGTGCAACGGTTGTGAAAGGAAGCAAAGGGAACTCGGAAAACGGTAGGCGGGCACCTGCTGCTGCTACTGCTGCTGCTGTCGCAGTTGCAGCTGGTGCTGCTGCTGCTGCCGCTGCCGTCTTCTACAGCCGGAATGCAGCGACGCCATCGTGAGATCAGACGGTCTTGCCGATCGCGATTGCGGTGGGGTGGCCGGGGGCATCGACAACCGAGGTAAGTACAGCCAGCCAGCCTCTGCCCACATCCAAGCTCACGCATGGACGCGAGCAAGATCTCGTGCACCAAGAGCACAGAAGCGCAAGCGTTCCGCTTGGCTGGATCGGCGTTTCATGCCAGAGGTCGCAGCAGGCCTTGTGGCCCAGCGCACTTCAACCGCCCACCTGTGCCGCGTCCGGACGCACCACGGGCGGTTGCGCCCGGTTGGCAATGAAGGCCACGGACAAACTGGCCAATGCGTAGGATTTGTCCTGGCAGGGAGGGGAACGTTGCGAGGCCGCGGACTGGTCAACTGTACACTGCGTTTTTCACCCGCGGACGGCCTGCAAGACAGCTTGAACATTGAGTGGCAGAACTGTGGCCTGAACCATCTTCTCCTGCATTCTTTTTTGGGTTACATAATAACCTATTACAATCGATTTGTGGCCAAAAGATGCTTCAAGAAAATCGTGATTGGTGGATTGGTCATTTCTCTGACAAATCCACCAATCAGGGTGCAAGAATCAGTCGGACTATATGCCCCTCAAGTCCGCGGACAGCTAGGGGAGGTCGGCTCAGAAGAAAAAAATCACGGACATCGACCTAGATTTCCGGACAAACCCCGGATAGTACGGAATGAGCAGTTTGACGCTAGGAAAAACGGGTAAGGACTGTAAATTTAGGCTCTCCACTCCATTGGCAAGCGGAATTCAATATTGTTGGGTTATGAAGTGTGAACCGAGGGGCGCCCGGCGTGACGGTCACACGCCGAGCCCTTGGGAAGAACCTCCCAACCCTCGACCCCTTGGTGTGTGGGCCAACCCTTGAGATGTCGCACGACCCTCTCCTAGCAGCAAGACCGCTGCTAGTGACCGAGGTTCCCGCAGTGCGACTCTCCCGGCGGCGTTTGCACCAAGGTGCGCTGCGGAAAACTTGTAGGATCGAATGGACGTGTGCGAGGCAATACTTGAAACACAAGGAGATTTGGGCAAGGAATGAATGCTTAGACTTGATAGATCAGTACAAGGAAATGTACAAAGTCTCTGGGTAAGATTGGCATGCCTAGAATACCCCTAGGCATCCTTATGTACCAGCCCCTATGAGCCAGCCGAAATCTAGTCAGCGCCTCGAAGCCCTCTATCGAGGCGCAATCATGCAAATAACACATGCATCATGTAGTACGCGTCACGAGCTTTCCAACGCACCAAAGAACGCCTCAATCCGTGAAGAAACGGCTAAGTTATGGCCATTTGAGTGCTCCACGCGTGACGGCCGCTGGCAGCACCGCCAGCGGTGGTCACGGCCGCCCGAAGCGCCCTTGCTTGCGAATGCAGCTCCAGCCGCCATCCCGAAGCGCCCATGGACCCCAATGAACCTTGCCTCATTGGCTAAGCGTCCATCCAGGGGCGCTTCGGCTGCAGTGGGCGAGAAAGTCGCTCCGCCGTGCTCGGGGTCGAACCGGTACGTCTCCTGTTTTCTGGAGGTGTGCCTCCCACTTTTGCACGGCCATATCTTTCTCGTCCCTACACCGAATGACCCGGTTCTTAGGTCGATTTCGCACGGTTTTTCACTTAGAATACAATGGGAGCATCAAAGCATGCATCTGACCTCAGCATGATAACGTAATCACCGCCTCGACCGGCGGCTCCCATAACATCACCCCCCCTCCGAGGGCGCACCGTCCCGGTGCGCTCCTGGTACGCTCGGAGGACCGTGTTGACAGCATCACCCCTGTGGAAATCGGCTTCTGGGACTCAGCAGTTGTGCTCAGGCCCATAGCCGAGCCATTGCACCAGGTACTGCCACCCGTTACCGCGCCGACGGTGCCCAAGAATCTTCTCCACCACATACTCCTCTTCCCCCTCCACCAAGACCGGTGGGGGAGGGGCCTGTCCCCGCGCCGCGAACTGTGCATCCGACTCCTTGTAGGCCTTGAGAAGAAAAGCGTGGAACACGGGATGGATCCCATAGTGGTCCGGCAGCTCCAACTCGTAGCTCACCGCGGACCGCTTCTCCTTGACCGGAAAAGGGCCCACCCACCGGGGCTTGAGCTTGTCGCTGCCCACCCCCGCCAGCTACAGGTTCCGCGAGCTCAGCAGCACCTGTTGTCCCACCGAGAACTCCTCGGCTGTCCGGTGCTTGTCCGCTTGCCGCTTCATCTGCTGCTGTGCCTTGTGTAGCGCCTCGCGTACACCGCGCCACACCTCTTTGAAGTCACTTGTAAACTGCTGCACCGCGGGTAGGTCCGACCCCGTTGCCATGTCTGAGGGACATGCAGGCTGCACCCCATACACTACCTCAAAGGGAGACCGCCCCGTAGAGGCATGCACTGCTGAGTTGTAGGCAAACTCAGCCACCGGGAGCNGCTGCCCACCCCCGCCAGCTGCAGGTTCCGCGAGCTCAGCAGCACCTGTTGTCCCACCGAGAACTCCTCGGCTGTCCGGTGCTTGTCCGCTTGCCGCTTCATCTGCTGCTGTGCCTTGTGTAGCGCCTCGCGTACACCGCGCCACACCTCTTTGAAGTCACTTGTAAACTGCTGCACCGCGGGTAGGTCCGACCCCGTTGCCATGTCTGAGGGACATGCAGGCTGCACCCCATACACTACCTCAAAGGGAGACCGCCCCGTAGAGGCATGCACTGCTGAGTTGTAGGCAAACTCAGCCACCAGGAGCTTGCATTCCCATCCCTCGCCATCCGGTTCCAAGATCCCCCGCAGCAGCTGCTCCATGGTCTGATTGGTGCGCTCAGTTTGGCCATCCGTTTGGGGATGGTAGGCCGACGAAAGAGCCACACGGGTGCCCGGCTTCTTGAAGAGTTCCTCCCAAAACCGGGAGGTGAAGCGCGGGTCGCGGTCCGAGACCATGCACTTCGGCACCCCGTGCAGTTTGATGACGTGTTGCAAGAGGAGGTGAGCCGTCTCTGCTGTTGTGACCTTCTCCGCACATGGAATAAAGTGCGTCATTTTGCTGAACCGGTCCACCACTACCAGCACGATGGTGTTGCCCTTTGCATTCCGTGGAAGAACCCCCACAAAATCAAGTGAGATGTCCGTCCACGGACGTTCCGGCACCGGTAGCGACTGCAGCTCCCCTGGCGCCCGTGCCCTTCGCGACTTGATTCGTTGGCACGTGTCACAGCTGCTCACGTACTCCTTGCAATCTGCTCCCATCGTCGCCCACCAATATTGGCGCGCAAGCGTCTTGAAGGTCTTGTTGTGGCCAAAATGACCACTATAGTGCGAGTCGTGCGCCTCCTCCAGCAACGCCTGTCGCAAAGACGCACTCCGCGGCACCACAATCTGGTTCCCCTTCTCCCGCCGCCAATACTGGCCGTCCCACTTGCACCCCTTCACCGTACTTCCGGCAAAGTCCTCGTCCTCCGCATACCCGTGTGCAAACAGAATGCGGATGATTGGAGATCCCACCAGCACCGTGATCGCATGCACGCCCAAGTCCGGGCGACGCGAAAGCGGGTCCGCTGGATTGATCCTTCCTGGTTTGTACTGGATCTCGTAGTCGAAGCCACCCTCCAGTAGCTCCATCCACCGTGCTTGACGACGACTCAGGTTCGGCTGCGACTTGAGGTACTTGAGCGCGTAGTGGTCCGTGTGCACCACACACCACCGCGCCTCAAGGTAGCACCTCCATTGCTTGAAGGCCTGGACCACCGCGAGCATCTCCTTCTCGTGGATCGGGTAGTTTAGCTCAGCCCCTTTCAGCTTCTTGGAGTAGTACGCGAGGGGCTGCAACCCCTTCCCTTGGTCCTGCATCAGCACCCCGCCGATCGCATAGTCGCTTGCGTCCGTCGCCAACACGTGCTCCTTGCTCGTGTCCGGATGCACCAACACCGGGGCTTGACATATGGCAGCCTTCATTGCACCGAAGGCTTGCCCCTCCTTTGCACCCCACTCCCATTGGCGCCCCTTCTTGAGCAAGTCTGTCAAGGGTGCTCCCATTGCCGCATGCCCCCGGATAAACCTTCGGGGTAGTAGCTCGTAAAACCCAGAAAAACCTGGATGTCACGCACGCACGCTGGCTCTGGCCACTCCTTCACTGCTTCCACCATTTTTGGGTCCATGCGGATTCCCCTCCCGCTGAAAATGTGCCCAAGGAACTCCACCTCCTGCTTGGCGAATTCACACTTGCTGAGCTTGGCAAACAGTTGCTCCTTTCTCAGCACTTCCATCACCGTCCGCAGGTGCTCTAGATGCTCCTCCATCGTCCGCGAGTAGACAAGGATGTCGTCGAGGAAGACGACCACAAACTGGTCCAAGTAGGGGTGGAACTCCCGGTTCATCAACGCCATGAACGTAGCAGGAGCATTCGTTAGCCCAAAAGGCATCACGAGATACTCAAAATGTCCATAGCGCGTCCGAAACACGGTTTTTTCCACATCCTCCTCTGCAATGCGGATTTGGTGATACCCCGACGTTAGGTCCAGTTTGCTGAAGACACGCGCGCCTCGAAGCTGGTCGAACAACTCCTCGGCCCGTGGCAACGGGTAGCGATTCTTCACCGTGATGTTGTTGAGCGCCCGGTAGTCCACGCACATCCGCAGCTCTCCTGATTTCTTCTTGACAAACAGTACCGGCGCCGCGTATGGAGACACCGACGGCCGAATGAAGCCCTGGTCCACCAACTCCCCCAACTTCTTGAGCTCTGCAAGCTCCGCGTCGCTCATGCGGTTGTAAGACCGCACCGTTGGTGACGACCCTGGCACCACCTCGATTTTGTGGTCAATGTCGCGTTGTGGTGGCAGCCCTTTCGGTAACTCCTCCGGAAAAAATGTCCCCGAACTCCTTGAGCACCTCCCCAACTCCGGGAGGCAACTCCGGAGCTCTTGCGCCTTCCCCCGGCTGCCCCTCCACTGCTTCGACCGCTGTAATCTGCTGCTCTGCTGCTTGTTGTGGACGCACACATGCCAAGTAAACTTGGCCACCCTTGCGCTCGCACCGCTTCAGCTGTTGCAAGTTGACGCGCAGCTGCCTCCCCGCTTCCGCCACTTCCGACTCCTTCCCCTCACCCCGCCACAAAGGCAAAGTGATATTTTTCCCGCCCGCCTTCACGACCACCCGGTTGCACCTCCAATCCACATCCGGATTCCAGGCGTGCAACCAATCCTGGCCGATCAAACAGTCGTAATCATCCATAGGGCAAGTGTGGAACTCCATGTCACACACCAACTCACCCATACGGACTTTGGGCTTGACGAGAGGTATGCCGCATTCCACCACTCCGGACACCTGCCGCGCCTTGGCTGACGTCCCCGGCTGCCGTGCAAGCTCCAACCTTGTCGCCAACCTGTCGTTGAAGAAGCTATGGCTCGCGCCGCCGTCTAGCAGCCCACGTAGCTTCCTCCGACCCTTGAAACTCCCCTCCGGAATCTCAAGAACCAGCTCCAGGATGATCCCTGGAAACTGCCGGGTCTCACCTTCATTCCGCAACAACACTTGAGGCAGCTCCTTAATCGGCAAAAGCCTTTCAGGGCTGGTGCTGTCCCTTGCGGACGAAAGACTTGCAGCAGTAGGTCGTCCCCTCCTCACTGCTGTTGCCCGTTTCCCTGCTGTGCCTTGCGCTTGGGGCAATCCCGCTTGCGATGACCCTCCTCACCACAAGCCCAACACTTGCCTCTCGGTCCTTGCTGTCCGCCTGCGCCCCGCTGTCCGGCTTGGATTGCGTCTACCTCCATGGGCACAGCCTGATCCGGCTACTCCACCCGTGGTTGTGTTGCATAGCTAGTCCGGCGCGCATTGTAGCTTATCGCGTCGATGCGCTCCGCCGCCGAGACCAACTCCGCAAAGGTCCGCAACCCGAGCATCGCGAGTTCGCGTTGGACGTGCGGCTTCAGGCCGTCATGGTAGCGGTCAGATGCCTCCGCGTCCGAGAAGTCGTCAATCTGCGCCGCCAAGGCCATGAAGCGTGTAGTGTAGTCCTGGACCGAGGCATGCCAATCTTACCCAGAGACTTTGTACATTTCCTTGTACTGATCTATCAAGTCTAAGGATTCATTCCTTGCCCAACTCTCCTTGTGTTCCAAGTATTGCCTCGCACACATCCATTCGATCCTACAAGTCTTCCGCAGCGCACCTTGGTGCAAACGCCGCCGGGAGAGTCGCACGGCGGGAACCTCGGTCACTAGCAGCGGTCTTGCTGCTAGGAGAGGGTCGTGCGACATCTCAAGGGTTGGCCCACACACCAAGGGGTCGAGGGTTGGGAGGTTCTTCCCAAGGGCTCGGCGTGTGACCGTCACGCCGGGCGCCCCTCGGTTCACATTTGGTATCAGAGCGCGTGGACGTTCGCTCGGCTTGCGCGGACCCAAGGGAGGCAGCAGATCTGCCACAACTGCGTTCGGCCAGAATTCTTTTGTCACATCCGAAACCATGGCGGCAGCGGCATACGACCAGGCCTACCTCATGGAGGAGATCCGGCGTACTCTTGACGAGTTGCGTCAAGAGAACCAGCAGCTGTGTGCGGAGGTTGAGGCGAGGTACGTCGGCCAAGGGAGAAGTGCGTTGGGGGGTGTCGCATTGGCATCTGCACCTGCCTTTCGGCGGCCCAAGCCGAAGGAGCCGGAGTTCTATACCGGCAAGGGCAGTGCGCGCGAGTGGCTCTTCACGGTGAACTCGTACTTCACGGCGTTGGGCGTTCCCGTGGGAGAAGATGCCACGAGACTGGAGTATGCGCCTATCCTACTCCGGGGAATGGCGCTGCAGTGGTGGTCGGCATTGTGCCGGCGGAACGCCGCTGGGTTGCCGGATGGGCTGGGGGCCGGGCCACGGCTTCAGCCGTTGCTGAGTCTACCGCTGGGGCGGGAAATGCAGCTCGGTGCGCGGGCGTTGACGGAGAAGCCAGAGACGTGGGAGCAGTTCGAGACGATGCTCCAGGCGCGTTTCGACCTCTTCAACGGCAGCCGGGTCGCACGTGACAAGATCAGGCACGTCAAGCAAGGCGGCCTAGGCTTCCTTATGTACCAGCCCCTATGAGCCAGCCGAAAGCTACTCAGTGCCTCAAAGCCCTCTATTGAGGAGCAATCATGCAAATATCACATGCATCGTGTAGTACGCGTCACGAGCTTTCCAACGCACCAAAGAACGCCTCAATCCGTGAAGAAACGGCTAAGTTATGGCCGTTTGAGTGCTCCACGCGTGACGGCTGCTGGCAGCACCGCCAGCGGTAGTCACGGCCGCCCGAAGCGCCCTTGCTTGCAAATGCAGCTCCAGCCGCCATCCCGAAGCGCCCATGGACCCCAATGAACCTTGTCTCATTGGCTAAGCGTCCATCCAGGGGCGCTTCGGCTGCAGTGGGCGAGAAAGTCGCTCCGCCGTGCTCGGGGTCGAACCGGTACGTCTCCTATTTTCTGGAGGTGTGCCTCCCACTTTTGCNGTCACGGCCGCCCGAAGCGCCCTTGCTTGCAAATGCAGCTCCAGCCGCCATCCCGAAGCGCCCATGGACCCCAATGAACCTTGTCTCATTGGCTAAGCGTCCATCCAGGGGCGCTTCGGCTGCAGTGGGCGAGAAAGTCGCTCCGCCGTGCTCGGGGTCGAACCGGTACGTCTCCTATTTTCTGGAGGTGTGCCTCCCACTTTTGCACGGCCGTATCTTTCTCGTCCCTACACCGAATGACCCGGTTCTTGGGTCGATTTCGCACGGTTTTTAACGTAGAATACAATGGGAGCATCAAAGCATGCATCTGACCTCAGCATGATAACGTAATCACCGCCTCGACCGGCGGCTCCCATAACACGAAGTACCCCTTGAAATAAAAAAGTGCGGAAAATCCCAGAAAACATTTGGCATAGTTTTCCCTCCTTGATGTTCCTCATATCACTCAGCTTGGCCATGCTTTCCTCGGCGCTTTCACTCATGGCAAGGGCCAGGGTTAAGGAAAGGGTCACCCCAGACACCTTGCAAGATTGAGCTATCCTCAGGTCGCCAATATGTTGAGTAATTTGTGCTAAAATTGCTTTGTAGTTTCATCATTTTGCACTCATACGTGAGTGGCTTAAAAGGGAATTGCGACAGATCAATGGAGAGAGGAAAAAAAAAGGCAAAAGGGAAAACATGCATGAGGGGAGGGGAGGGAGGGGCATGTGCATCTCCTAAGCATATAGAGTACCAACTATGAAAAAAACGTTGCTAAAGTTCAGCTGTAGAGGATGGGCAATATTCTGTCTCTCGTTGTGAAAAAAGATGGTTTGAATGATTTCCTGCACACGAAAAAAAACACAAGAATCTTGTTAGAACAGAGATCCACGTGTATCATGGAAAACAAGGAAAAAAGATCATCAGAGCGTTTTTCAATGTAGAGATGAGGGAAATATTGTTCAGTCAAAGGAATGGAGATAATGTGACCATAAGCGTGAGTGTGCGAGAGAGAGAAAGAGAGAGAGAGAGAGAGAGAGAGAGAGAGAGAGAGAGAGAGAGAGAGAGAGAGAGAGAGAGAGAGAGAGAGAGAGAGAGAGAGAGAGAGAGAGAGAGAGAGAGAGAGAGAGAGAG
>SZWC01015895.1:0-15838 GCA_023375785.1 Penium margaritaceum | reverse complement strand
GCCAACGTGAACAGGGCCAGCAGTTGCCTCTTCTCACCAACAGCCTACAACGGCCTCAAACACAGGTGCATCGGCATCAACAACAGGTGCAGCAGCTATAGCAGTTGTAGGTGTAGGGATGGCAGGGACAGGGGAACCAGGGAATCATTCTCCCATCCTCAAGTTTGATGGAGAGGGGTTTGCTCTCTGGAAGTGGCAGTTTGAGATCATCATGGATGATAGAGACTTGCTAGGATATTTTGACGGAAGTATCCCAGCACCAAAGGAGGAGGGTGCTGACCTTGTGGCATGGGTCAAGCTGAACAAGAAGGCTCTTGCCGTTCTTGTGTCCTCCATACAACCCTCAGTCCTCTCACACATCAGCGGTTGTACAGTGGCAGCCGCGGCATACGCCAAACTGGGCAAGGTGTTTCAGTCCTCCTCACTTGCCAACCGTCTCTTCATTCTACAAAACCTCATCAGTATGAGGCTTGGTGAAGGGGAGGATGTCTCCGCCTTTATGCAGAAGTTTGAGACTCTCTTGCAACAAGCCAACGGCATGGGGTGGGACCTGAAATCGGATATGCAGGCCATGATTTTTCTGATGACGCTGCCGGAGAGCTGGGGTCCCATGATCACAGTGATTGGAGGGTGGACGGAAGAGCAAGTATCCTACACCACCGTCTCGGAGTATGTACGGAATGAAGCCATGCGACGCAGCAGTAGTGAAGCAAACATGGCTGCCTTTGCCTCATGAAGCAGCGGTGCCTTTCGTAATACCTCCTCCTCTGGATACAAGGGAAACAACGGCACTGGTGGAAGGGGTCCAAAGCGTCAAGGAAACTGCCATAACTGTGGTAAGGCTGGACACTGGGCTCGGGAGTGCCGGGCACCCAAGAAGGAGGGAGGAGACGAGGATGAATGGCGAGGGGGACATGGTGGGAAGGATCCCACAAGCTTGATGGCCGAGTGTGCCTCCAACAAAGGGAGGGCGATACTCAGGCCAGGAGCTTATGGCCTTGACTCGGGTACAAACGAGCACACCACCTATGAGAAGAGAGACTTCATCTCTCTTGCTCCATGCAACAAAAACTTCAGAGTCGCCAACGGCAAGGTTGAGGCAGCTGAGGGGATTGGTGACAAGCTGGTCACAGTGGGTGTCAACGGTGCGGACTCCGACCTCAAGCTAGAGGGGGTAGTCTACTTGCCCTCCTTCACAGCCAACCTGCTCTCTGTCTCTAAGATAACTGACCATGGCATGACAGTTGTTTTTACAGAGAAGGAAGCAATGATAGTCCCTACCAAGGACATCAGCATTTCCTACCCTGCCAAGAAGGTTGTTGCACAGGTCCCTCGCGTTGATGGAATCTACGTCTTGCAAACCAAGACAACATCAACGGCTGAATCTTTGGCCGGGAGTGACGATGAGGAGAGCAACGATGCAGACTCTGATGACGAAGGACATGTTGGAGCAGCGGAAGCAGTGGCACCGGAAGATTCGGCAACAAAACCAGACGCAAATGCAGCCACCGAGGCTGTTCATTCTAGCCAGTGCACATCGTCGGAGAACCTGTGGCACAAGCGCTTTGGGCATGTGGCTCATCGCACATTGGTACTCATGGATAAGCAGGAGCTAGTGCGTGGGATGGAGCTAGGTGATGAGGCGGAGGGAGCTGGGATCTTGTGTGAGCCATGCCTTCAAGGCAAGGCCAAGAAGAAACCTTTCAAGCGTAATGGTACGCGTGCTCTCGCACCCCTTGACCTCATCCCCTCTGACGTGTGTGGTCCCTTTCGCATACCGTCCAATGGAGGCAGCAGATATTTCCTCACATGCATCGACGACAACAGCCGCAAGGTCTGGATATACTTTCTCAAAAAGAAAAGTGAGGTGAAGGAGAATCTGCAAGCCTTTGTCGCTATGGTCGAGCGACAGAGTGGAAGGAAGGTGAAGGCATTCAGGACGGACAATGGGGGGGAGTACGAAGCCTGCAGGGAGTGGCTCAAGGCACAGGGCATTGAACACCAGAAAACTACTCCATACTCACCTCAAAGCAACGGCGTAGCAGAGAGGATGAATCAGACCCGCTTGGGGCTCATTTGTAATCTCTCCTTGTTCTTTCATGTTTGCATTCTAAACGTGGCCAAATTCTTGCCATTTTGCAATGTACTCACACAAAGAGCTCATGTTCGTTTTTCGTATGTGCCCGCATGCCCTAATTAAATTCTAACTGGTAGTTGAGGGTCTCCGACCCTCAACTCATCCCTTTCGTCGCCCCACAGGCCAGGACCAGTCAAAGCCACGTGGCACAGTGGCGCTATACCCTCACCTCCCGCATAACAACACGTAAAGCGGAATGAATAATCATGGAACTAAGAAACTATTTGGGGCAAAAAGTGAGAAGATGCATACAAGCTTCCTAGTAACACAGTCGCTGATTGGGCGCCAGTGCCCGGTAAGACGGTGATAACAGTCACAGGTCGTACACACAACGGCAAGGGTCTGGCTAGGAGACACAAGTCAGAGTGTCATAATACTTGAATCGCATTTAAAGAGAGAATTAACCAATGACAGGTCCAGAGCATAGGTACCTGTCACGGCGCACGGTGAGTGTCGCATGCGGTAATTCAAGGTCTGTCCTAAAACCGGCCCAAAAACATTGTTCTGACTGTAACTCTGTGCAGACAAGTTAGGAAGCTATGCCATCAAAGCTGAAACGTGCAAGATCTCAAGCCACACGCTATGTCTGGTCACATGCATGCATCCGACATTGAACGATGGACACACAATGCAAAACATGCAAATTGGGCCCACAGCCAGTCCACCACGCAAAAAAACTGCAGAAGGTCCGAGACAACATTGAGGACACTGGGGCTCTTGTCGGTCAGCTCCGAGTGGATGGTCCACCACCTGCCAACACGCCGGTGCCTCCTGGGTCTGAATCAGGGATCTACACGGGCATGGAAATGACCAAGTGGTCATAGCAAAACTGTACAGCTAGACGAGAACGTCACAAATCACAACAGTCCCCCACGACCCAATGGTACGCATATCCATACTTGTGCAAAACTGGTACGAGTCGAAGACAGACGTAACTCAAGCTCACCCTACACTCAACCACTCTCAGGCAAGGGGCAAAGCTCGACAGAATGAATGGCCACCAGAAACTTTCCACAAGCCAGTGCCTTTGTAAGGAAATCAACATGCTGCATGTCTATGCCGACAAATATGACAAAGATCACGTGTCGATCCACCAGATCATGCACAAAATGGTGCTCAACCACAATGTGCTTCGTGCGAGCATGAAAACTAGTAGAGTTCTCTACAATGGCAAGAGCGCTCTGGTTGTCGCAATTAAGCACAATGGTGGGCACTGACTGGCCCACCTCGAGAAAGCGCTCCACCCAGTCTGCCCTAACAACCCCTGTACCTAGAGAACGTACTGTGCCTCCAACGAGCTACATGCAATGCAACCCTACTTCCCGCTGCGCCAGGATACAGCGGTACCACCGAGCAAGAACACATAGCCAGTACGACTACGTCCGTCTGGACTCTAGGCCCAATCCCTATCGGTGTAGCCATAAAGAACCATCAAACACTGCCGACGAAAACAGAGTCCAAAGTATAGTGTGGAGACCACGTACCACACCACTCGTAGAGCCGCATGAAGGGCTCTAAATTGTGGAGCCTTCAAAAAATGTGCAAGGAAGTTGATGGCAAAGGCAATTTCGGGGCGTGTGGTGGTGGCCAGGTACATCAGAGATCCGATAAGACGGAAGTCTTGTCCACTGTCTCCCCCAACTATGTAGGATTATCCACCTTTAGGACATCTTGTCCATCAGGTGTGAGAGGTTTGGAGGCCGTGGGCACTGCGCCAAGGAGATCACTGAAACGCTCCCCTATAACACGTGCGTATCAGGCCTGATACATTAGAGTGTCCAACGTTTGTGATCTCGCACGATCTCCATGCCAAGAAACACTGCTGCAAGACCAAGGTACTTCATCGTGTAGGCAATCTGGAGGACCACCTTGGCCTCCTTCACGGTCTCCATAGAGGGAGACGCGATCAGGAGGTCGTCCACATAGACTTGGATGGCGGTGAACTGCTTTGGTGATTGTTCGATAAAAAGAGAGGGATCTGCCTTGCTCTGTGCATATCCCGCGTGAGTCAGGATGCCTCTGATCTCCTGGTTCCAACACCGAGGAGACTCCTTGAGGTTGTAGAAGGACTTGCGCAAGCGCCAAACCTTGTCACGGTCCTCAAATCATTGTGGTTGGGCCACGTAGATCTCATCTCAAGAGCCATGGAGGAACGCATTGTTCACATTCATCTGGTGCAGTTCTTAGCCATATTGAGCCACCACATCAAACAGAGCGTGAGCTGAGGTCATGCAACTAAAAGGGGCAACGGCGTTGGTGTAATCAACACCATCGATCTGAGAATACCCCATGATGACCAAGCGAACCTTGTGGTGTTCCTGTGAATCATCCGGCTTCACTTTCTTGCTAAAGACCCACTTGACCTGAATAGCCTTCCTCCCTGGTGGAAGGTCGACTAGCTCATAAACTCCATGTTTTTGGATGGTACAAAGCTCATCCTCACAAGTAGAGTGCCAGGCGTCTCCATCCTTTGATGAGAGAGCCTCCCTCGGGGCTCCAGGATCAGGAACCATCAAGGGCGAGCTTTCAGTGGAATGTGCATATGCCTCAAAGCTAGCCCTGACAACCACAAGATCAGCTACTGCATCACAAGCCATGTGGAACTCGTAAGTGACCAAATCGTGCCCGACAAGGCATACACAACGCACCTCTGGGTGATCTGTGCGGACACTAAGGCCTAGGGCCTTCATGCCCTGGTCACCACTTGCAACACTGCGAGTGTTGCGCCTAGGTGCGAGACACGATGCTCGCTGGACTCCAGAGACCAATGGTTGAAGACGACCACCGCGCTCACGCGAGTATCCTAGGCTTGTAGAGCTCACCTCGGGCTTAGAGACGAGCACGACCACAGCTGGTGATGACTGAGGCAAAGGAGCAAGTGATGCAACATGAGGAGATGCTGGTGAAGTGGCAAGAGACACAAGGTTGGCTGTGAGTGAGGCAGTAGTAGTAGGAGTAGAGGCTGGCTCACATACAGTGGCAGGAGTGCTGGTGGGCATGGGTACAGAATCATGTATGCCGGTGGGATACGAGGGAACATGGGTAGAAACGGCTGAGCAAGAGAGGTCTCTGGATCGACACGTATGATCGTTGGATCATCAGGGGCCAGAGACCACTAAGGGGAGGGGGCTCAAACGGCCACATCTGTCGGACGATAGATGCTCGTAGGCACAAACTCCCCCACCCGTTGAGAGGCCTGACACGTAGGAACGTGCATGACGGCCATCGACATGATGGTGGTCAGGTCACGGTAGCTGAGAGACTCAAAGAAGAGCCCATCGCAAGATTCAACAATCCGACGAAGAGTGGGGTCCCAAAAGCACCAGGCCTGGACCATGGGGAGATGCCCACAAAGGTACACAAGCGACCCTGCAGAGAGACCTTGGACCCCTGCGGGTCCTCGGTGTACCATACACAAGCCAAGGAGCCCCAAACACGAGCGAGACGAAGATCAGCACAATGGCCAAACAAGAGCTCGTACGGTGTAATGTGGTCCCGAAGGGGACCATGCCGGAGGGGGTTCCAGACCCACGTCATGTAGGTGAATCCTTCAAACACAAAGGAATCAGGGAGACCACACTCGGACCACATATTGTGAGCCGCATCCTCCATGGTGTGGTTCTAGCACTCAGAGACACCATTCTGCTGAGGAATAGCAAGAATAGAGACCTAGTTAAAAACACTGTGCTCGATGAATGAACCATCCATCACACCAAGAAACTCTCCGCCATGATCCGAGCAGAACCTGTGTAGGGTGTGGAGGGACTGAATTCCAACCATCACTAGCCAGAGGCAAACTGCGAGAGCGGCCTCGCTCTTCTGGCGTAGGCTGTAGACCCACCGCATGCGGATGAAGTCGTCCCTTAGGGTCAAGACGTATCAGCCCCTATCATACAAGGGCTCGGCAGGGAGAGGATCAAGAAGGCCCGAATGGACCAACTCGAGGGGGTGAAGTGTTCGAGAGCAAAGTCTGGGTAAGTGCAATAATGCATTTTACCCTGAGTATTAAAAAGACAGTCGGCCTTGGATGGCCTCTCAAAAGAGGCCGCGTCAAGACCGATTGCGAGCTTTGTTCAAATGAGCTTAGACACAATATCTGAGCCCACATGACATAGGCGGTGATGCAACAATTGCTGGTGCTAAGCAGAGAGAACACTAGTGACAAGGACAGGAGCAGAAGGGGAAGGAGAGTAAGGAGAAGGAGAAGTCCGAGGAACGTGCTATGAATCATCCACAATAGAGGCACGGAGAAAAATGGCACGAGTATCAAGAGCAGTCAGAGTCGCAAAGTCTGAAGTGTGGTGCATAGAGAGTCCCGTTACTGTGCAGGCATGAACAAAAAGCAGGTTGAGCTCAAGATCCTACACAATAAGCACCTCGGAGAGATACAAGGGGCCAAAAAGACCATCAAATAATGCAACCCCAATACCCTGGATTGGTAGTGACTGACCAGAGCTTGTGTGAATGTAGCGGACAGACGCAATGGGATCGAGATCAACAAAATCACTACGACGACAGGTCATGTGGTGAGTGGCACCGGAATTGATGATCCAGGTCACCGGCATCACGACTGGAGGATGTCACTGTGCAATGGCCAATAGAAAACTCGGCCTCAGACAGACGCTGAGCAATAGGCAAGGAGGAACGATGAAGGGCAGGAAGGTGATAGTCAGGAATCCAACCAGTCTTATCAGGCCCATCATCACCACATGCCAGCTGTGCGCCCCCACGCGAGTCATCACGAGAGACAAGAAAGAACAAACACATAGCTTGTGAGCCACCCAGCTATGACAACACACTCGCTCCTCTCCGAAAGCAAAGCGCCAGAACGTGACGCAGCTCGACAATGGTGCACTCAAGAGGATCCGGATGGCCACTCCTTGCCGGTGGGGAGACGGGAACTGCGATGGTGGTAGTCGCCGTGCGACCAGAGGCTGTTTTGCTCGACGCAGACCGCTATGCATGTGCGGCCTGAAGGCAACGAGTGATATGCGCCCAGCCGAGCGGCTGATGGAACTCGGTGTATCGATGAGTGCCTCCATAGTTGTAGTAGTGAACAGTACATCCACTAGTACTGGCCAGTGGCTGCTGCTGTTACGACTGCTGGTGGCATGAATTGTGCCTCTTCCTCCCCTTCTTCCCTTGCGCAGCTAATGCCACACCGTGCATCTGATTTGGGGTAATCGAGGTGAAAGGAGAGGAGGAGGATGTGCCAGAGGACAAAGGAGTGTGCTACAAGAAGGGCGTTGGTGGTGACGCAATGACCACTACAGCAATTGGACTCTCGTGATGGGCCACTGATGCCTCGCGAACGGAATTCACCTGTAGAAAGAGTAGATGCGACCAAAGAAGAAACGGGAGGGAGATAGAGAAAGGCTCAAGAACGGCATCGCTGTACCCCAAAAACATGTCTGCGTGGTCAAGGCAAACGCCGAGCAAGATCGTGCGTACCGCCCACAGTTGTGTACCTCCTGATTTTCCAAGGCGCGTGTATATGCACATGGCACGCCGCCAGTCCTTGATGAAGGGAGTGAAAGGCACAAATGTGAGCCGCACGGGTGGCATGCGTCTCTGTAACAAGCAAGGACAATCCGAGGTCCCAGCCTAGACGTGGGTCAGCACCGTTGCCTGTGCCAACCTCTCTAAGAACAGGGCAGAATTCCATGACAGTCTTGTGTGGCATGGCGTAAAGGAGTCTGCGCATTGTCCTATCCACTGTAAACATCTGAGTGCAATCCATAACCTGATATGGACTGTGGTAGTTAGGTGATACTCCCTCCGAGGTGGCCCAAACCTCAAATAAAATCTCCTAGTAGTCAAAGCCGTCCTCACCGACATATGGTGGAGGTGGTGTCTCGAAGTCCTTGGGTTGCCGCTCCATAGGAAGGGAGACCATAGCCTAAGAAGGAAGAGGGATAGGGAAGACACCGGGACGAGGAAAGTCGCTAGGGAGGATCTCTGGGAGATGGGAAACCAATGTTTGTGGATGCCAAGAGCTCGTCTGAAGCTGACGGAGACGCTCTTGAAGCAAGCAAATCTCACTCGCGTGGGCGTCATCCTCCATGCCTGGCATGTCAGGGTCCTCATTCCAAGGATCAAGCGATGGCCGGTCGAGTCTTGCTCCTGACATCAGTATGGGTGTTGATTGCTCTGCAGAAGGTATGGCACTGCCGACTCCCCCGGGGATCTGCTGTGGAGTCGTGGACTGTCCACAAAGGAGCTCAGTGAGTGCACAGATGGCGTCAATCTGCTGCTGTTGCAGACAACTTATCTCATCCTGCTGACTCCGTAGGTCCTTAATGGCCTGCAAGCGTGGGCACAGGACCCTTGAGGAGTAGGATGAGGAGGTTCGTTGGCCCTTTGCCCTTGTCACCAGCCAGAGCCATGTCAACGCTCATTATGGGCCGGGATGTCAAACTGATCAGACTGCAGAACCATCAGCGTTTCTCGAGAATCTGCAATGGTGGTAAGAAATTATGTTTCAGCCAAAAATTTGGCTATGTTGGTGCTGATTTCATCACTTACAATGATGATGTCATCATGAAGGTTGTCCATATGAAGCAAAATTTAGAGAGATTATGCGGCAAAAGATGCTGAATGCAATGGCGGTGGTTTTTTGCAAAACAAAACCTTAAAAATAGTAAAAACTTTCATTGTTTTCATTTCAGCCCAAAATCCGGAAAAATCTAGATCTCACTGCGTTGTCCTATTTCCTGGAGCGTACAGAGCATGAAATGAGGTGGGAGTGGAAGCGATGGATAGGGTTTTGCAAGGGCTTTCTAACAAGCTCTTACACGCCAAACAATTAGTGGCCAAACGGGGCAGTTGCATTCTCTCACGTCCGGGGAGGGTGGTTTGTGCGAGCTGAGTGAAGCTTCTAGGACCCTTCACAGACCCCTTCTCAACATCTCATGCCTCAACTGCTATTGGAGAGGGTTGGCAATCCCTTGGCTGCCTCGTGGTGGTGGCGTGGTGATGCGGTTGTAAGGGT
Organism: Penium margaritaceum; assembly: GCA_023375785.1. NCBI lineage: Eukaryota > Viridiplantae > Streptophyta > Zygnematophyceae > Desmidiales > Peniaceae > Penium > Penium margaritaceum. Next base: position 6,710 of record SZWC01015895.1, on the reverse strand, counting down.
GTCTTCGCTGTTGTAATCTGCTGCGGCGGGTCACCGTGGGATGGTGGGTCCTCCCAAGATTGTGGCTTTAGCTGTGGCTCTCACTACTGCTGCCACTACTGCGTCTCTGTTGCGCAGCTCAGCAAGGGATGCGTCACCACTCTGATACCATGGTAAGATGTGTAGAAGCGTCCTAGCAACACAGCTGCTTATTGGGCGTCAGTGCCCGGTCAGATGGTGACAACAGTCCCAGGCCCTATACACGACGGTAAGGGTCCGGCTAGGAGACACAAGTCGGAGTGTCATAATGCTTCAATAGCATTTACAGAGAGAGTTTAAAAATGACAGATCCACAGCATAAATACATGCCATGGCGCACTGCGGGTGTCGCAAGCGGCAGTTCAAGGTCTGTCCTATAATTGGCCCAAAAACAATGTTCTGGTCGTTACTCTACACAGACAAGTCAGAACGCCATGCCGTCTGAACCTAAATGTGCGGGATCTCAAGCCGGACGCTATGACTGGTTACATGCATGCATCCGGCATCAAACAATGGGCACACAATGCAAAACATGCAAATTGGGCCCACGGCCAGTCCCTCGATGAAATCCTAAAAGCTGTAGAAAATTGTAGAAGGTTCGAGACAGCATCCAAGATGATGGGGCAGTCATCGGTCAGCTCCGAGTGGGTGGTCTACCACCTGATGATGCGCCGGTGCCTCCAGGGTTTGCACCAGGGATCTGCACGGGCATGGACACAGCCGAGTGGTCACACTAAATTGTACAGTTTGACGAGAACGTCACAAATCACAACAGAAAGTTACTATCCAACGCGATGTTGAGGCAGTATGCCTGCTCCTACTTTCAAGAAATATACAAAACTCCTAGACATGTTGACACATACCTTCAAATCCTCCCCCCGGATTGACGTAAAACACTACCTCCTCACATAACACGGGCCCTTGCTGTCCCGATCACCGAGCTCGAGATCGCAGAGAGCATTGTCAGCCAGCCCAACCATAAAGCCCAAAGCCCAGACGACCTCCTAGAGTAACTATACAGAACCTTCTGTGGTAACAACCTCCACTTCACAAAATCTCTTATTCTTCTTACCACAAGTTCCTCAACAAACCTTTGAGAACATAATCACTTCGCAGAAGCAAACACCACCCTCATCCACAAGAAAGGAGACAAAGATCAAATGTCATACTACACACCAATATCCCTGCTAGTCGTATAATACAAGATCCTCGCAGAATTACACACAAACCGTCTTAACAAGGTGCTAGCCTACATTATCCACCAAGACCAGACAGGTCTTGTTAAAGGCCGAAACGTTCAACATACACTCTCCCAACTCCATGATGTCCAACATTGGGCCATTCAGAACAAACAAAAAATTTACTTCATTGCAATATGCTTTGAAAAAGCATGCGACACCTTTAGCAGACTTTACCTGATGCATTCCATGCTGCACCTTGGTATTCCACTAGAGTTTATGAAATGGGCCCAAATCCTACATAAAGTCACCACCTTTCGACTGCTCATCAACGCCAAGCTCTCATCCCCCATCACCCTCTACTCCGGAGTCCGCCAAAGGTGTCCCTTAGCACCATTACTGTTCATCTGTGCCATGGAGCCCATCTCTCCATACATCAAATGGCACCTACAAGGTGCCCCATCTCTATCCTTTGACTCTCAACGGATTGTGGGATATGCAGATGACACAACGCTGCTCATTCTCTCAGTCCAAGAACTTAATCAAACCCAAAAAAAATCAGAAAAATCGCTATCCACATAGGCCTCAAATTAGGCCCCACAAAACCGTCATCCTCCTCATCGGCCAGCACACCCACATCCCAACCCGAACACCCTTCCCTGTCACACACGGCCCAGTCCGCATTGTAGGCATCAAAATCCATTCCACACCAACGACAGCGACAACTTGGGATCCAATTGTGAGCAAGTTTAAAGCAGCCATTCCCCTCTGGAACAATATTTGGAGCCCCCTCCGAACAAAAGTATTCGCGATAGATTCCCATCTCAACCAGAAGTTCCTATCATACTCGGCCACCTTACCCCCCGCGCAAGACCACCTCAATTTCTAACCAACGCCCTCACGCAATTCCTGTCCTCCCACAGAGCCCCTGCAGACCCCAAGAATTTCGTCCATCTTTACACCCACAAAACTATCATCTTCCCACACACAGACCAAGGGCTAGCGGTTAAGTGGCCCTGTCATCTCATCCAAATGCAAATCACAAAATGGATTCATGAGTACCTGAAGCGCCCATGAGAAAAATGGAAGCAAATAGTTTTGGACACCCAATTCTTACCCAAAAAAAGGACATTTATTCCTCTCTCATGAAAAAAATACTCAACATCCACAACCTCCAGCTGAGTGCACAATGGAGACAAGACCTCACTTGCTTCTTGGACACCAACCCAATAATCCTTCCCCCACATCTCACTTGGTAGGACATCTCCCTAGAATCCGTAGCCTATAACAAACATCTCCTCCGACCAAACTCCCAACCCTTTGGCATCACCCCTCGAGAACGCTTCCTCATCACCTTTGAAATGTAGGTGAGACACCTCTTCAACCCTCTACTTATCTCCTCGATGCTTGGAAAACCACCCGGCCTTACCCAATCACGAGTGCTCCAGGGAGTCCAACAGCACCTCCCCCTCTCTTGCATCTCTATAATGACCAATCCACCTCTCCTTACGGATATTTACAAATGCACCCCTTACGTTACTCTACCCTCTCTCACTGGACTTCCTATCACCATCATTTATCAACTCCGACAGCGAAGCCTCAAAATCTGGGATTACCCTCTACAAGTCTGCTTGATCATGGGTCGTCTGGCCCATCACCCATGGGCCCAACCCCGACCCTTCCTAGGGCCAGAATCTACACCAGTATCTGTCAAGAAGAGAATCTTTCCAGGTACACCACACCAACTGGACATCCCTAGCTATCAAATAAGGAATGGACACCCATCCCTCCAGGATCTCTACAAAGTCTTCTTGCAATGTGAAAACCCCTCAGCAAGACATAAACAAAATGGGAAGAAAAATACCCCAAGACCATTTTCCAGTGGCGATACATCCATGATAGCCTCCTCAACACCCCCCTCCGCCTCCGCCCACAAGACGTCATGCTCTATATCATCTACAGATCCATTCAAGTCAACCACAGGTATCGATTCCTCCCCCCTCCCTTGTCCCCACTATGCCCACACTGTCACAAACCAGAAACAATTGATCACTGTTTTGTACAATGCCGTGACATCCATCCAAGCATAAAATGTATGTGCTCTCTTCTGATCCCCTGACTGCATCTACACTACCCAACATCCTCCAAAGACCCACCAGTCCTACCAACGAATGTAGACTCTGGAAAATCACATGAGCCACCGTATTCCACCATCTATGGCAAGAAAGATGGGCCCAGCCAACACATAACCTCACCCCGACTATCTTGGTGACTATACCCCACCTCCTTCAAGAACACCTCACCAACACATCGCTAAGATTAGCACAACTCCCTCTTAGTCGAAAAAAGGAATAATATCTATCAACAACTCTACACCAAAACAACACAAGCTCCCTTCATGTGTAGCGTACAAGAGGGACGAGAACATCTTATAATCAGAATCACGCAGAAATTCAACCGCTAGTGGAAACATCCGGGATTATATAAGCTGTAATTTGTTTGAGGTACTGGGTTCAATTCCCAGGCTTGGTTTGGTGTCTTGGAGACCCTCCCGCTCCCACCGACCACAGGATAAAAAAACTAAACATAACGGGGGTGTGACCATATATCCACAGAATAGCCAATAGATCTGATACATCCAGTAACTGCTCTTTAACAATGCCATATCCAACACTTTCGCTCTTTAAAAATGAAGTATCCACAGATCAAAGAAAACTTTTGAGGTATCCAGAAAATATGTGTTAAATGTTGCACATCTTGCATGCACAATTTTATGTAGTACACAGTTAAGTAATCAACTATAAGAGTTTTGACATAAGGATACACACCATTTTTATGTGAACGATACTTCTCTGTGCGAACAAAGAATTTTATTCATGCCAAATACCACTTTTTGGCATGTTAAATTTTACATGATTGAAAAACTTCTTACTCTTTGTGAACAATGCATGAGGCTTTTGTGGGGCTTCCAAACCATGAAAAACGCATTTACCATAAAATTTATCATCACATCATGAGATGTTGTACATGCAAGAACACATGAAATATGGCAGGTTTTCTTCCAAAGGACTTTGCATCGCATATCAAGGGCAAAGATTGTGTCAACAAAGGAGTATGAAAACTTAGCTAATTTGGATCCAGAATTGAACTTCGCAATAAAACATCTTGATGTATATGCAAATGTGCACACAAATTGATGTATGGATTTATAAATGACTCATGAAAAATAGACATGGATACATATAAAAATGTAGATGTGATGTAGATGTAGGTGTACAGGGGCATGTGGATGAAAATGTAGATATGAATGTGGATAGATGTAAACATATATACAAATCCAGATGTTAATGCAGATGTAAACTTACATTTACATGTAGATATAACTACAGATCTAGTATTAGATAAAGATGTAGATGTAGATGTAGATATAGAAAAAAAGTAGATGTAGATTGTGATTATGATTATGTTATAGATGTAGATGTAGATGTAGATGTAGATGTAGATGTAGATGTAAGCGTAGAAGTAGATGTAGATGAAGATGTAGATGTAGATGTAGATTTAGATGTAGATGTAGATGTAGATATAGATATAGATATAGAGATAGATATAGATATAGAGATAGATATAGATATAGAGATAGATATAGATATAGAGATAGATATAGATATAGAGATAGATATAGATATAGAGATAGATATAGATATAGAGATAGATATAGATATAGAGATAGATATAGATATAGAGATAGATATAGATATAGAGATAGATATAGATATAGAGATAGATATAGATATAGAGATAGATATAGATATAGAGATAGATATAGATATAGAGATAGATATAGATATAGAGATAGATATAGATATAGAGATAGATATAGATATAGAGATAGATATAGATATAGAGATAGATATAGATATAGAGATAGATATAGATATAGAGATAGATATAGATATAGAGATAGATATAGATATAGAGATAGATATAGATATAGAGATAGATATAGATATAGAGATAGATATAGATATAGAGATAGATATAGATATAGAGATAGATATAGATATAGAGATAGATATAGATATAGAGATAGATATAGATATAGAGATAGATATAGATATAGAGATAGATATAGATATAGAGATAGATATAGATATAGAGATAGATATAGATATAGAGATAGATATAGATATAGAGATAGATATAGATATAGAGATAGATATAGATATAGAGATAGATATAGATATAGAGATAGATATAGATATAGAGATAGATATAGATATAGAGATAGATATAGATATAGAGATAGATATAGATATAGAGATAGATATAGATATAGAGATAGATATAGATATAGAGATAGATATAGATATAGAGATAGATATAGATATAGAGATAGATATAGATATAGAGATAGATATAGATATAGAGATAGATATAGATATAGAGATAGATATAGATATAGAGATAGATATAGATATAGAGATAGATATAGATATAGAGATAGATATAGATATAGAGATAGATATAGATATAGAGATAGATATAGATATAGAGATAGATATAGATATAGAGATAGATATAGATATAGAGATAGATATAGATATAGAGATAGATATAGATATAGAGATAGATATAGATATAGAGATAGATATAGATATAGAGATAGATATAGATATAGAGATAGATATAGATATAGAGATAGATATAGATATAGAGATAGATATAGATATAGAGATAGATATAGATATAGAGATAGATATAGATATAGAGATAGATATAGATATAGAGATAGATATAGATATAGAGATAGATATAGATATAGAGATAGATATAGATATAGAGATAGATATAGATATAGAGATAGATATAGATATAGAGATAGATATAGATATAGAGATAGATATAGATATAGAGATAGATATAGATATAGAGATAGATATAGATATAGAGATAGATATAGATATAGAGATAGATATAGATATAGAGATAGATATAGATATAGAGATAGATATAGATATAGATAGAGATATAGATATAGATATAGATATAGATATAGATATAGATATAGATATAGATATAGATATAGATATAGATATAGATATAGATATAGATATAGAAATAGATATAGATATAGATATAGATATAGATGTAGATGTAGATGTAGATGTAGATGTAGATGTAAGCGTAGAAGTAGATGTAGATGAAGATGTAGATGTAGATGTAGATTTAGATGTAGATGTAGATGTGTACGTAGATGTAGATGTAGATGAAGATGTACATATGGTGTAGATATAGATGCATATGTATTTATAGGTGAAGATGTATATGTAGATGGACATGTAGACATTGATGTAGATGTAGGTGTAGCCGTACATGTAGATGTAGATATACATACAAATGTGTAAACGCAAAATGCTCTTATTAAATCATGTTTACAAATGCAGTCATATAAATGAATACATAAATGAATACAAATACAAACATGGATATGGATATGGATACAAGTATAGAAAA
>SZWC01015894.1:0-67409 GCA_023375785.1 Penium margaritaceum | reverse complement strand
GAGAGAGAGAGAGAGAGAGAGAGAGAGAGAGAGAGAGAGGGGTTTAGGGAAAGAGAGAAGGATATATATAGTTTAGAGAGGGAGAAAGAGAGTGGAAAATATAGAAAAAAAACAAATATGACATCACATTGTTTGTGCGCATTCAGTGTAGAGTGCAAGATGTTATTGCATGGTGTTGGAGCGCACTAGTGGAGTGCACTGGAAAGTGAGTGCGTGATTTCCCCACCACTGGCCATATATGGATGTGCAGGTGCGGAGGTGTAGGCACAAAGGTGCACGTGTGGAGGCACGGGCGCGGAGGTGCAAGCACGTAGGCGTAGGCATTGATGCACAGGTGCAGAGGCATGAGGGAAGAGGCGCAAGGATGCAGGCACAGGCAAGAAGGTTATAGCACGGAGGCACAAGCACGGAAGCGCATGTGTGGACGTACAAGGGTGAAGGCGCACACGCAGAGGTCCAAGCATAGAGGCATAGGCACAGAGGTGCAGGCGCGAGGGCATAGGTACAGAGGCACAGAAACAGAGACGTAAGTGCACAGGAACATGTCCAGAGGCTCAAGGGCGGAGGCGAAGCAAGAAGTCACAGGCGTGTAAGGAAAGGCATATAGGTACACGCATGAGGACGCAGGCATGGAGCACAGATGCGGAGGCGCAGGCACGAAGGCGCACCCACAGTGCTGCATACGCGGTGGTGGAGGCACGGTGGTGCAAGTGCAGTGGCACAGGCACGGAGGTGCATGTGCAGGGGCAGTGGCACAGAGGTCCAGGTGAAGAGGCTCAACCGCGCGCAGGCATGGAGGCGCAAGCATGGAAGGTGCAACCGGGGAGGTGCAGGAACGGAGGCATAGGCGCGAAGGCATAGGTGCACACACGGATGCGTAGGTGCGCAGCACAAGAGTGGTGCATGCATGGAGGCGTAGGCATAGAGGCGAAGGTGCGGAGGCACAGGCATTGAGGCACAGGCACAGAGGCGAAGACACAGAGGCACAGGCGCAGAGGCGCAGGGGTGGAGGCGTAGGCACGGAGGCGCAGGCTTTGAGGTAAAGACGTAGAGGCACAGGCATGGAGGTGCAGGCACGGAGATACAGGCATAGAGGTGCAGGTGAGGAGGCACAGGCGCGGATGCACAGGCACAGAGGCGCATGCACAGAGGCGCATGCACGGAGGCGCAGGTGGGAGGCACAGGCACAGACGGCAGGTGGGGAGGCGCAGGCATGGAGGCGGAGCCGCATAGGTGCAAGCGGAGGTGCAGGCACCAAGGCGTGAAGGCGTAGGCCTAGAGGCGCAAGCGTGGAGGTGCAGGCTCACAAGCGCAGGCACAGAGGCACAGGCGTGAGTTGAAAAAGGCGGAAGTGTTAGGGTGAGGCGCAGGCAAGAAGGCGCAGGCGCAAATGCATAAGAACAGAGGCGCAATGCGGGAGGCACAGCTGCAGAGGCATAGGCGCGGAGGCGAAGGTACAGAGGCACAAGCGTGGAGGCGAAGGTGCATAGGTGCAGGAACAGAGGCACAGGCGCAAAGGCATAGATAAAGAGGCCCAGGCACGGACTCGTAGGCGTAGAGGTGAAGGCGCGGAGGCGCAAGCGCTGATGTGAAAACGCAGAGGCGCAGGCGTGGAGTAGCAGGAATGGAGACGCAGGCACAAATTCCAGGCCTGTAGGTGCAGGCGTGAAGGAGCAGGCGCGGGGGCGCAGGCACAGAGGTGCAGGCATGGATGCGTAGGCACAGAGGTACAGACACGGAGGTGAAGGCTTGGAGGCGCGGGTGTAGAAGTGCAGGTGTGGAGGCATAGGCATAGAGGCGCAAGTGCGAGTGCGCGGGCACAGAGGTGAAGGGATGGAGGTATAGGTATGCATGTGTAGGCGTAGAGGCGCAGGTGCAGGGGCACTGGTGCGGACACACATGCGTGGAGGCATAGGCGTAGAGGTGCAGGTGTAGAGGAAAATGTGCAGGTGCAGAGGCACTAGTGCGGACGCACAGGCACGCAGGCGTAGGCAGAAGCACAGGCGTGGAGGCGCAGGCGCAAAGGCGCAGGTGAAGAGGCGCAGGCGCGGAGGCGCAGGCGCGTAGGCACAGGCGTGGAGGCACAGGCATAGAGCCCAAGGAGCAGAGGCACAGGAACAGAGGCGCATGCACCGAGGCACAAGCCTAGAGGCATAGGGCCGGACACGCAGGCCTGGAGGTGCAGTCGCAGAGGCATAGGCACAGAGGCACAGGCACAAAAGCGCAGGCACGGAGGCGCAAGCGTGGAGGTGCAGGCATAGAGGCGCTAGCATGGTGGCGCAAAGGCACAGGTGCTGAGGCACAATGGCGGAGGCGCAAGGGCGAAGGCGCGAGGGTGGATGCACAGGCGAGAAGGCATAGGTATGGAGGCACAGGCGCGGAGGCGCAGGCACAGCGGCGCAATGCGGAGACGCATGCGCGGAGGCGCAGGCGCGAAATCGCAACCAAAGAGGCGCAGGCACAGAGGAGCATGCACGAAGGGGCATGCGCAAAGGCGCAGGGCCGGAGGCACAGGCACCGAGGCATAGGCGCAGAGGCACAGGTGCAGAGGCACTGGCGCAGAGGTGCAGGCGTGGTGGCAAATACGTAGTGGTGGAGGTGCGGCAGTGCAACTGCGGTTGAGCAGGCACGAAGGTGCAGGAACAGGGGCACAGGTGCAGAGGCACAAGTGTGGAGGCACAACCGCGATGGCGGAGGCATGAGGTGCAAGCGCGGAAGGCACAACCGGGTAGGTGCAGGCGTAGACGCGGAGGCACAGATGTGTAGTCGCGAACGCACAGGCACGGAGGCACAGGCATGGACGCACAGGCATGGAGGCGTAGGTGCAAACGTACAGGCGCGGTGGTGCAGGTGTGGAGTTGCAGGCACGGAGGCGCAGCCGTGGAGGCCCAGGCGCAAAGGCGCAGGTGCGGAGGCACAGGCGCTGAGGTGCAGGCACGAAGACACAGAGGCACAGGCATTGAGGCACAGTCGCGGAGGTGTAGGCACAAAGGCAAATGTGCGGAGATGTCGGTGTTAAGGCGTAGGCACAGAGGCATAGGCACGGTGCCACAGGCACGTAGGCACAGGCGTGGAGGCGCACGCATGGAGGCGTGGATGTGGTGGCGAGTATGCAGTTGTGCAGTTGCGATGGTGTAAGCGCGATGATGCAGGTGCGGAGGTAAAGACACGGGGGCACAGGCATAGAGGTGCAGGTTTGCAGATACAACCGCAGAGGCGCATGCTTGGTGGCGCAAGTGCAGAAGGTGCATCCAAGGAGGCACAGGCATGGAGGCCCTACCACAAAGGCGCAGGCGTGGAGGCGCAGGAGTGGAGGCACAGGCGCGGAAGCGCATGCACGGAGGTGTAGGCGCATAGGTGTGGGGACATGGACACAGAGGCATAGGAGCAGAGGCGTAGGTACAGAGCTGCAGGTGCGGAGGCACAGGTACAAAGGTGTAGGCACAGAGGCATTGGCACAAAGGCGCGGACACAGATGTGAGGAGCGGTGGCACAGGCGCGGAGACGCAGGCACAGGCAGGGAGACGCAGGGACCAAGCGCAGGCGTGGAGGGTGTAGGTGTGATGGCACATACTTGGTCATGGAGGCGCGGTGGCATGAGTGCAGTGGCGCAAGCACGGAGGTACAGGTGTGGGGGCACAGGCGCAAAGGCGTAGGTGAAGTGGCACAACCGCGATGGTGCAGGCATGAGGTATGAGTGCAGAAGGCACAGCTGGGGAGGCGCAGGCGCAGACGCGTAGACGCGGATGGGCAGGCGTAGAGGCACAGAAGCACGTCCACGCCTGTGCGAATGCACAGGCGTGGACGCGCAGGTGTGGAGATGCAGGCACAGAAGCAAAGGCATGAAGACGCAAGCGTAGAGGCACAGTCGTGGAGGCGCAGGCGCAGCAGCGTAGGCACGGAGGCAAAAGCACGGAATCACCAGCATAGAGGCATGGGCGCAGAGGTGTAGGCACATGGGTGGACGCACAAAGACGTAGATGTGGAGGCGCCGGAGGCGCAGGGGCAGAGAATCAAGTGCAGAGGTGCAGGCATAGAGGCGCATGTACGGAGGCACTAGTGCGGAGGTGAAGGCATGGAAATGCAAGCATAGACGTGCAAGGGCAGAGGCACACGTGCCCAGCGTAAGCTTGGAGGTGCGGGCGAGCAGGGTACAGGCGCGGTGGCACATACGCAATGGTAGATGCACGGTGGCACAAGCGTGGTGGCGCAAGAATGAAGGTGCATCGGGAGAGCAACACGGTTTTGATGCAACTTGTTTCTTAAAAAGCGGTGCAAGTTTGAGGGAGCTAGGGTTGGGTGAGTGACGGCCATGGATTTTTTTTCGCACTAACTACAAGTTCTAGGAGGGAACAGAGAGCAGCTCAGCCGGGTGGGACTCGCTGATCAAGCCCACCCGTCGGCCGGCGAGCGAAGCTTGCCGGCACCCATTTTTCAGGCGCGCGGGAATTCCGCGCACAGCCCTAATTCCGGCTCTAGGCCGGTTCCACGTTTGTGCACACACTATGTCAGTCATATCGACGCTAATGTGCTTCGTGCGTGGGTGCAGCACACCATTATTTGCGGCAGTGCGACGTGTTGCGGAGTTGTCGTTGTGCAGTGGGACCGCTTCCGCATTCAGACCCAATTCCTCAAGCAGGCGTGCCAGCCAGATGCCCTCACACGCAGCTTCACCCAGTGCCATGTACTCTGCTTTTGCCACACTGTGTGCCACACACGACCATTCTGCACTTCGCCATGACACAGCCGTACCCCACAGATGAAACACATACCCACCATGACTACGGGCCTGACGGTCTCGCGCATAGTTGCTGTCACAAAACCCATCCAACAAACGACTCGATGTGGGAGCGAATACCAGACCAAAGCCAACGGTTTCCAGCACGTAGTGCAGAATTTCCAGCAATGCTTTGTGATGCGCACTGCGAGGTTGTTGGCCAAACTGGGCCAGACCATTGACTGCACAGGAAATGTCTGGACGTGCGGTGGATGCAAGGTAGGAGAGGCTGCCTGTAATCTGTCGGTACAGTGTAGGATCACAGTCCGGGCCGAAGTCAGTGGTGCGTGCATCCAGTAAATGATTGTATACATGAGGGCTCATCGGTGAGTGTTATCGTGGAAGGTGCTGCACAAGGTGTTGAAAGCGACCAGTGAGGTGTGCCAGAAACCGTCCCTGATGCAGTCTAAGTGTGCGTGCAGATCTTTCTCTGATGATGGTCATGTCCAGAAGATTGCTAGACTCTCCTAGATCCGTCATGATGTAATTCTCAGTGAGAATAGCCTTTTTGCGTGTGATGAGAGAGAGAAGTAGGGACAAGAGCAGTAGATCATCGACATAGACCAGCAGCACGACGTGTACTCCATCGTCCAAGCGTAGGAAGCAGGAGGGATCACACACACTCTGAGTGAACTCTCTTGTCATAAGGGTATAGCTTATCTCTTTGTTCCAGCACCGTGGTGCTTGCTTTAGTCCATAGAGTGCCTTAAGCAGCAGCCAAACATGATTTGTTCCATCCTCAAACCCTTCTAGTTGTTTGAGATACAGTTCCTCCTCCAGAGGGCCATTCAGAAATGTGTTCTTAACATTCATTTGATGAATTTCCCAGTCAGGGGCATAAATGTCAGTAAAATCTTGTCCTGGAATTTAATGAAACCCCTTCGCCACCAGCCTAGCTTTGTGCTTTTCGATCAGGCCAGCCAGGTTCCTTTTGAGCTTGAAGACCCACTTCGCATCGATGGCCTTTCGGCCAAGTGGAAGGGGTACAAGCTCAAACACCTTATGCTCCAGAAGAGCTTTGATCTCAGCGACCACGGCCTTCTCCCATTCAGGTGCATCAGCACACCCCCTTGCCTCAGACAGGGTCAGGGGCTCCACCTGTTGGTGCTGAGTGGAGTTGGGACCGGCCATGTGATAGAACTGTTGGTAGTTCAGTCGTGGGATATCCCTCAAGGCGCGTTTCACCGGTTCTGGTGTATGTGTGACAGTTTTTCCCGAACTCTTTGTGGAGGCATCACCTCGCAGCCCAGGGGGTGACTAAGGCGCACTTGACTCTGTGTTCGCCAGGTCAGTGGGTGTTAGGAGCTCTCTGGGTACAGAGTTGCCCTCACCCTGCTTTTGTGCAACAGTGCATGTGGGAACTATGACTGGCTGTGGGACGAGCACCAGTACAGTCACATAGTGGGGGTAGTGCTCAGGATTAGTCAGGTTGGGCACGTGCCGCAAGATGTGGAATTTCTTGTACGGAAAGTGCTCCAGGAAGGAAGCGTCTCGACTCCGAAGGAAGCTGTGACTCATGGGGTCCCAGAACCTCCATGCCTTTGAAGCATGTGACACAACTACGAAGACAGAACACCGACCTCTAGGAATCAATTTGTGTTCGCGTTGTGGCTTGGCGAACTAGACGCAGGCCATGGTGACCCAGACTCGGGTTGGACGTAGGTCCGCTTTTTCCTTCAACCAACGTTCCCAGGGTGTGACTGACCGGGGCAGTGGACCTTGTGGGACCATGTTATACACCTAGATGATGTACTTCACCACTTCCTCCCAGAATCCAAAGGACAAACCTGATTCACTCAGTAGTGTGCGTAGGGCATCGCCAAGTGTTCTGTGCCATCTCTCCGCTACTCCATTTTGCTGGGGAGTGTATGGAGCTGTGGTCTGATGTTCTATTCCTTGCACCCTGAGGGCTGCATTCAGTGGACCCATGAAATCTCCTCCTTCGTCAGTCCGTAGCTTCAACAACTTGCACTTTGTCTGCGGTTCTGCAAGGGGTATCCACTCTGTGATGGCCTGGAGGGTGTCTGACTTAGACTTGAGCAAGAACGTCCAGCAAAAATGACTGAAGTCGTCTGTTAGTGTCCGGATATACTGAGATCCGTACTGGACTGAGGATACCGGCATCGGTCCAGTCAGATCTTCATGGACCAGTTCCAGAGGTGCAGTGCTGTCTCTATGTTTCTTGGAAAACGTTTGTCTATGTGCCTTGCCCTCATGGCACTCCAGACATGTGTTTGCCTTGAGACCATGAGGGCAGTCCTCCTGCGTGATACCTCATCCTGAGGAGTGCTTTTGCATGTCTGTGATGAGATCAGTGTGGATGTGTGCCAGTCGTCTGTGAAGTAGATCTGTGTGCTTTGCATTTGTCATGGTGACAACATGAGCATGTGGGCGGTGCGAGTGAGTGGGAACCAGGGGAAATAGAGTCAAGCAATACAGCATGTCAGCATGCAGGGGCCCATCCACCAACGAATCCCCGGTCGAATCATAAAGCATGCATCTTTGCTGCTAGATCACTGTGGACATATTGGCTTGGCGATCCAGCTGCCCACCAGAAAACAAGTTCACTCGCAACTTGGGCACATACAAGACACTTGTCCGCCAGATCACTCCCCAAGGTGCCTGCAATGCCACAGTCCCCACACCCTCCACTGCTAGGACTTCCCCAGAGCCAGTCTTCACTCCTTCAACATCATGCACGGCATACAATGACGCAAAACACGGCCTGTGCAGGGACATATGGTGCGATGGAGGAGTGTCATACAGCCATTCATGCATGGGGAGAGTGTGCGATGTGGTAATGTGTGTATGCCCAAGTCGCTGACCTGACGCCTGTGTCACGGTGGTCCACTCAGGGGGCTGGAGTTCCATGGGTAATTCCAGCCAACTGGGTATGCTAGAGGTGGCAGATGCGCGTTTGCCGTCTCTGAATAAATGCGATGTGCCCATGCAGGTGCAGGAACCGGTGTAGCAGAGTACGGCGGCAGGTAAAACGGCCCCTGGTACTACGGTGGTGGTCCCTGGTAGAACGGCGGCGGTAGCCCCTGGGCCACTGGGGATGCCAGTGGCAGCCGTAGTAAGGGTGGTGCAGACGTGGCTGCTGCAAAAGGGGCTGGTGTGTGTGGTCCCATGGCGGTCGACCTTGACTAGGCAGGTGGCTGTAGCCGTTGGTCGAGCTGAGAGCGGTGAAACTGTTGCGGCTCATGTGGCTGTTGCTGTGCAGGCGGAGTCATGATGCGCTGCATTTGTGGGCACTCTTGCCAGTAGTGTCCCACCTGCCTGCAGTAGTTGTAGGTGTGTCCTCCTGCACCCCGACCGCGACCTCGCCCCCCGCTTGATTGTCCTCCTCAGCCCCCTCCACCTTGTCCATCTCCTGTGGTAGAGCCTATAGGTGGGCCTGCCGTTGTGTGGTGAACAAAAGCACTGGCCGTGGGGGTCTTGGCGTCTCGTGCTTCCCCACGCAAAAAGTCTTTGTAGTATTGTAGTTCCTCGAAAACATCAGCCCGGTCCGTGGTCTCAATGTTGGTAATGCGCAGTCTCCTCAACAGCGCCCTTCGGAACTCCCTGTAGGGTTTGCCCAGATGAAGAAGGACCGGGTCCAACCACTCCAGCACTGAGCAGGATGCGCCAAGTCCTAGAATCTGGTGACAGATATCCATTGTTGAGTCTGTAATGGGTGCTCCTGGCTTGGGGTACAGCCTACGCAGCTTGTTGTACAGTGTGATGACCAACGCCAGACCTTGTTCCTCCTGCTGGGTGGAGAGATGCTGCCACCCCTCATAGGGTCGAGGGGCTCCACTGCATGGACTTGCAGGATCCTCGCCCTTTCCCCCGAAGCAAATTTTGTTAATGGCGTAGGCTTGATCGTCAGTCAATGCCTGCACAAGAGCGTTGAAGGCGCGTAGGAGTACGTGCTCGTCTGCATTCTCAACCGCTGGTGACAGGTAGACTTCCTTGAAGTTGTGGTAACCCACACAAGGAAGATGTCCTTCCAGGTGAGGAAATCTCGCGTGCCGAGTGGGGGAGGAGAAAGGCCCTTTTGCATCCTTGGTCTTGCATGACCTTGGACATCTCCTCCCATGTCACTGTGGTGGCGGGTTGATTGGAGGGTTGGCTGCTGTTGGGGTTTGAGCCGCCCCCTTGGTTTGCACCACCGAGTGGAGTGGAGCCCGTATTGCTCATGGATTTCTCCTTTACTCTCCTCACCCTCGGCAGGAAGGGAGAGTGGTCCTTAGTGACCTATTGCTGTTGCGTTGCTATTGCCACTACTGCTGCTGCTGTGGCCGCCCTACTCACGGGCATCTCACGTGACGTGTCGGCTTGGCGGGCACCGGCCCCAAGTCTATGTGATCCGTGTCTCTCTGGATCCTCCCCAAATGCGTCGGGTCTGGCGAGCCCTTTATGACCTACTTCGACGGCCTTGGCCTGCTGTAGTGGTGGCAAATGGCGCCGTTGCCGTTCAGGGCTGTTTTTAGGACCGTCCGTCGATTTCACAGATTACGCTGACTTGAGATCACCGCACCTAGCATAATGTGCTCTGATATGATCAGGAGAACGACACGGTTCTAATGCAACTTGTTTCATAAAAAATGGTGCAAGTTTGAGGGAGCTAGGATTGGGTGAGTGACAGTTATGGATTTGCCATTGCACTAACTACAAAGTCTAGGAGGAAACAGAGAGCAGCTCTACAGGGTGGGACTCGGTGATTGAGCCCACCCGTTGGCAAGCGCCGGCGAGCTTCGCTCGCAGGCGCTCATTTTTCAGGCACGTGGGAATTTCGTGCACAATCCCAATTCCAGCTCTAGGCCGGTTCCACGTTTGTGCACACATTATGTCAGTAATAAATACCCAGCCTCGACTTCGAGGTCTCATCTAGTTCTTTGAACTCAAACATTACGCATGCAGGATCACAAAAAAGGTAAGGCTAGACTAGGTCACCATTGGCTAATCCAGCAGTAGCCATGGATGAAGAGGGTGGAGCTGGGCATTGCTGCCGAGAGGGAAGCAATCACAGGAGAGGAAGAGAAGTGGATGTCTCGTGTACTTGATGCTGATGCATGCGCTCACTGAGCGTCACCTCCGCTCTCTGAGTGAGCATGCACTGCACACTCATGGCCACAGCAGAGTCATACATATATACAGGGAGGATTAACAGTGCATGCGTGGGAGCAAAGGTGCAGAGGCGTAGGTTCGGAGGTACAATCATGATGGTGAAGGCATGAGGTGCAAAGGTGGAAGGTATAGCCGGGAAGATGCAAGCGTGGAGGTGCAGGTGCAAAGGCACAGGCGTAGATGCATAGGCATGGAGGCACAGGCATATTCGTGAAGGCACGGAGGCATAGGTGCAGAGGCGCAGGCACAGAGGCGTAAGCGAGTAGTCGTAGACGCGGAGGTGCAGGCATGGAGGCACAGGCGTAGAGGCTCAGGCTTGAAGGGAAAGGCATAGAGGCGTAGCCGCAAGGCACAAGCACAAAGATGCATGCGTAGACTTACAAGTGCGGAGGTGTATGCGGGTAGGCGCAAGCATGGAGGTGCAGGCAGAGGGGCGCGGTGGCACATACACGATGGTGCAGGCGCGGTGGTACAAGCACAATGGTGCTTGCGTGAAGATGTAGGAGCAGGGGCACAGGCTCAGAGGTGCAGGTGCAAAGGCACAACCATAGAGGCATGAGCATGGAGGCACTAGCGCAGAAGGCACATCCGAGGAGGCGTAGGCGCGGAGGAGCAGGCACGGAGGCGTAGGCGCGTAGGTGCAGGTACGGAGGCGCAGGTGCAAGAGGCACAAGTGGAGGCACAGGCGTGGAGGCACGGTCACGGAGGTGCACAAGCAGAGGCATAGGCACGACGGTGCAGGATTGGAGGTGCAGGCGTGGAGGCGCAGGCGTAGAGGCACAAGTGTAGGATGCATGTACATAGGTGCGGGCACGGAGGCGCAGGCTTGGACGCGCAGGGGCAGAGGTGCAAGGGTGGAGGTGCAGGCAAGAAGACACAGGCACACAGGTACAGGCACGGAGGCACAAGCGCTGAGATGCTTTGCAGAGGCGCAGGCGTGGAGGTGTAGGCAAAGAGGTACAATCATGGAGATGAAGGTCTGGAGGCCTAGGCGTAGATGAACAGATGTGGAGGAGCAGGAAAGGAGGCACAGGCACAGAGGCACAAGCATAGAGGCGTAGGCGCGGAGGCGCGCAGGCACGGAGGCACGGATGCATGGCCGTACGGAGGCACGGAGATGTAGGGACGTAGGCAGAGGCACGAAGGTTTAGGCACTTTCAGAAGCCAGGGTGCGGTTCCAACGTGGCCTGAAGGGTCCTCCGTGCTCACGGCTATGTTTTGTGTGGGTGGTTCTGAGTCTAAGCGTGAGCTTTCTGGTCGCCTCACGCTATGTTTCTGGCAGTTGAAGACAAATTCGAGACAGTCAATTTTGCGAAGGGAAGAACGCGATTTTGCATTAGTTTTTTAACATGGACATGATCTGAACATGTGTAGAGCTAGTCATGAGCTCTCCAACACACCAAACCGTGCGCAATTCGGATAACCGTAGCTCCCGCTACGTTAGTCGAAGCGCAGCATCCCAAACCAGCCGCTCAGTTGGCGGTGCGCACCACGTCTCCCGCCGAAGCGCCCTCACACATCAAGGACCCATCAAAACGCCATTCCGGTGGAGAAGATGGCCCTACACGTAGTGGCAGTGCCCCTTGCGCCTTTGGGGTCTGTTTCGATGAGTTAATCATCGAGTTTGGTGATGGGGATTGATGTGGGTCGAAGCCTGTTCGCGGACCTGCAGTCAAGAATTTTGACCAAGTCCCCGAGTAACAACACGTACTACTGAGTTTCGGACGCCGAGCCAGAGTTTTGGCTAATTCCCTCAGTAACAAACTGCAATACTGGCATCCGGCAGATCATTCACCGGATGCCTCGGCAGCCCTTTCGGAGCAAATTCTCCAGATGGACTTTTGTTACTAGGTCAGGTGGATTATCCACCTCCAGTCGAACCGCGGCCGACTACCAAAGCCGCCGCACACACCCCAACTTTGGAAGCTCATGTCTCCCTTGTTACTTGTCCGAATCAGGTGAAACAACTTCCACCGGATTCAACAACTCGTCAACTTTTAGGGGCAATCCTATTTTAGGATCCGAGAAATCATCGAGTCGCCAGATCCAACAATGAGGAATTTCCTCTCTCTGGCGGCTCGTCGGCACCTCCTGGCGCCGCACTTGGGCATGCAGAGGGACAAATCTTCAATATTCTACCCCTTGCACCTACCACGCCCGCTGCTCCTGCCTACTCTCACTCATCTTTCGCTGTGCCCTCCAGCCCATCATAGCTGGTCATCCCAAGTCCAGCCACGCTCAATGTGTGCCGGTCCAAGGGTTGCGCTTTGGTCAAGCAATCCGCAAGCATGTTGTGCGTGCTGCAGTGCTGCAGCACCACCTGCCCCTTTTCAACCATCTCCCATGTGTAATGATAACGCACGTCAATGTGCTTCGTCCTCATGTGCTGCGTCGGGTTGTTGGTCAGCGAGATGGAGCCAGTGTTGTCCTCTTGCACCACCGTAGGCTCCTGCTGCGGCACGCCCAGCTCCCCCAGCAACCTGCGGAGGCACACCTCCTCCTTGACCGCCTCGGCCAGCGTGATGTACTCTGCTTCCACTGTGGAGGTGGCGATGCAGTCTTGCTTCCTGCTACACCATGAGACCGCTGCACCAGCGAGGAAGAACATGTAGCTGGATGTGGACTTCTGCTTGTCCACATCGCCAGCATAGTCTGCATCCGTGTAGAACACCTGACGCAAAGGGCCCGCCCGCCCCTTGCCGTCGAACCTCAAGCGTGCATTCTGCGTCGCCTGCTGGTAGCAGAGGATGCGCTTGACCGCCTGCTAGTGTAGTGGCCCTAGATCGGCCACGTACCTGCTCACTTGGCCCACCGCGTAGGCCAGGTCCGGTTGAGTTGCCACCATGGCGTACATGAGCTTGCCACCCTCCGATTGGTAGGGCACCCCTGCCATATCCTCCCGCTCTTCTTTTGTCTGAGGCGTTATTGCCCCACTCAGTTCACAGGTTGTGGAGACTGGACTGCAAACTGGTTTGCAGTCCTCCATGCCGTACCGCTTCAGCACCTCGGCCACGTATTTGGCCTGCCCCAGCTCAAGCGTGCGCGCCCTCCGGTTTTGCGTGATGCTCACCCCGAGGTAGTACTCCAGCTCCTCCATGTCCGACATCTGGAATCTGCTGCTCAGCTGCTCTTTCGACCGCTATAGGTTCGGCAGATCCGTCGAGCACAAAATCAGGTTGTCCACGTAGAGTGCGACGATCTGATGGAGCTGTTTGTCGCGCCGCACGTACACGCTATGATCCGATTCACAGCGCTTGAAGCCGAGTTGTGCCATGAAGCTGTCCATCTGTTGGTACCAACATCGGGGCGATTGTTTAAGCCCGTACAAGGACTTCCGCAGCTTGCACACCTTGCCCTCCGACGCCTCCACCCCCTCTGGCACCTCCATGTAGATCTCTTTGTCTATGATACCGTTGAGGAAGGCCGTCTTTACGTCCATTTGGTGGAGCTCCATGTCCTTCGCAGCCACCACCGCAAGGATCGCCTGGATTCTTGTGAACTTGGCGACGGGAGCAAACGTCTCATCGTAGTGATCCCCCTTACGCTGTGCGTAACCTTTCGCCACCAGCCGCGCATTGTACATGTCAACCACTCCTTCCTTTGTGAACTTGGTCTTGAATATCCACTTTGAGCCGATGACCTTGGCATCTTTTGGCCTGTCAACCAGCTCCCACGAATCATTTTCTGTGATGGCCTCCAGCTCTGATTTGATGGCTGCGTCCCACTGATCCCCTTCGCGCCGCGCAAATGCCTCTTGCACGGTAGTCGGCTCTGTTGATGCAGCCAGCATGTACCGCATCATGCCATTCCATCGACCGGTGCTTGCGTCGAAGTGCTTCCCCGCTTTTCGCTGCCTCCCGCTACGGCGCGGCAGTTTTGGTGGCGCATCGTCGCTCTGCTACGATCCCTCCGACTCTGCATGCTCTGATTCATCATCGACCGGACGGCTCCCCGAGGATGTCTCCCGTTCCGGCGAAGCATCGCCCGGACGGACGGCGCGTCTTGGCACCCTTGGTGCCTCATCCGTCGGATCCTTCCAGTGGATCTCCTCATCAGCTTGATCGTCATCGGAGTCCTCCGCTTTGGCTGCCACCACTGCTGCACCATCACGCTCTAATGCCGCATCCTCAACTTCGGCGTCTGCCGGCTCCTTCTCGTAGTCAAGGAGCTGGAACCACTCCCCCGTCTTTGGGGAGTCCACCACGCCCACGTCGTTGCTGCTGATGTAGCTCTACTGCTCGTCAAAATCGATGTCTCGGCTGCGGATTACCTCCCCCTTGCGCATGTCATAGAGCCTGTACACCTTATGTGCGCTCTCATAGCCAAGGAAGAGATACAAATTTGCCCGCGGCTCCAGCTTGCTGTCGTGCCTCTGTACAGCCTGCACCATCGCGTGCGCCTTGTACCCGAACACTTTCAGGTGTGCCACACCTGGCTTGCGCCCGCTCCAAACCTCTTGTGGCGTCTTCCAACCACTCTTCCCCTTTAGTACCGCTGTAGGAGTGAGGTTGATGCTGTAGATCACCGTACGCACAGCTTCCGCCCAGAAGCTTTGCTGCAATTCCGCATCCACCAACATGGTCCGTACCATGTTTAGCAGCGTCTAGTTTGCCCGCTCCGCCACGCCATTTGACTGAGGCAAATACGGCGTAGTTTGTTGCCATTTTATGCCCTGCTGCTTCATCCACCCGCTACAGTCCACGTACTCTCAGCTGTTGTCGTTGCGTAATGCTCTGACCTTCCGGACAGTCTGCCTCTCCACCGCGGCGACATACTCCTTCAGCCGGTCCAGGACCTCGCCTTTCCGCTTCATGAAGTACACGTAGAGTTTTTTGCTGTAGACATCTATGAAGGTGACGAAGTAATGCGCGCCGCTCTTTGACGCCATCTTGAATGGTCCGCACACATCGTTGTGCACGACCTCGAGCAGGTCCGAGGCGCGATTCACGTTCTCGTTGAACGGTTTGTGCCGTGCTTTGCCAAAAATGCAAGGCTCGCACTTTTTGTGCTTTGCTACATCTGTCCCCTCTTCCGCACCATCGATGACAAGGCCGCGTACCAGCTCGCGCTTCGCCATCTCCTTCACAACTGCGAGTGAGGAATGCCCCAGTTGTCGGTGCCAGAGCTCCAGATCAGCTCCTCCTCCTTTGGCCAGGTTGACGTTGCGTTCCTGCGAGTCTGCTGAATCTGTCGCCGCGGGGATCACCTTGGTCTCCACGATGTAGAGGCCTCCCTCGCGCTTAGCCTCCAGCACGGGCTCGCCGCCACCATCCTTCCGCACGACAGCCCCTCTTCTCCTGAAGAGCACCTCGTACCCCTTGTCCGTCAAGCGGCTGACACTTAGGATGTCAGCCAAGCCAGGTACGTGCTGCACGTTCTTGATCATGCGCTGCACCCGGTTCCCGCCAACCACCACCTCCACGTCCACGTCCACGTCTCCTTGGCCAGCCGCCGGCTCGACCTTGTCGTTCGCGACCACCATGGACTTGCTTGACTTGGTGTAGTTGATGAACCCGACCTTCTTGACCTGGGTGTGCTCCTCGGCTCCGGAGTCAAGGCATCGCCGGTTAGCCTTCTTGAGGTAGTGGTTCTGAGTGCCATTGAGGAGTGCACTCTTGCCTTTGGCATCCTTGTCGCCAGTCTTGGCGTCCTCGGTGCACTCACGGGCCTAGTGGCCCTCCTTGCCGCAGTTGCGGCACGCACCCTTCTTGGCGCCCTCCTTGCCGCCGCCATGTCCGCCACCTCCCTTGTCCCCACTTCTGCCACCACGCGTTTTGGTGACGAGGGTCGATGAGGAAGACGAGGACTCCCGGCAGCTCCGTCGCTGCGCCTCGTTGCGGATGTACTCTGCGACCGCGCCATAGGTGAGCTTGTCCTCTGCCCATCCTCCCAAGACGGTGATGAGAGGGCTCCAACTGTCAGGAAGGGCCATGAGGAGGGCCATTGCTTGCAGCTGCGATTCGATCTTCCATCCCACGTCGTTGTACTGTGAGGCGAGCGACTCGATCTGCTGCATGACGGTGATGACATCATCTCCCTCCTCGATTCTCACCGTCAGGAGTCGCTTCATTGCGAAGATTTTGTTCGCCAGCGACTTGGATTGATGGATGGTACAGAGTTTTTGCCAAGCCTCCGCTGCCAGCTTGCAGCCTTGGAAGTAGCCCCACTGCGACTCAGCCATCCCAAACACCAGCAGCATGAGCGCCTCCGTGTTCTTCTTTTCTAAGGTCTCCTTCTGCGCTTCCGTCGTTGTCGCTTCGTAGAGGACTTCGGTTCCCAAAATGACCTGCAGCATACCCTTATGCGCGAGGTGTATCTCGAAGTGCCACCTCCATAGCCCAAAGCCAGGGCTGCCCGCATACTTCTGGATGGCCTGCGTCTCCTTCTGCGCTATTGTGCAGTCTTCAACTCCGGGACCTCAGAGTTTGATGGTAATGTTGTCCCCGACGACAATCCCGTCTGCCGCGAAAGCCGTGAGTGATGTGTAGACCGGTCAGGGCCGTGGGCCCATAAACCTTTTTCAGAAGCCAGGGTGCGGTTCCAACGTGGCCTGACGGGTCCTCTGTGCTCACAGCTATGTTTTGTGCGGGTGGTTCTGAGTCTAAGCGTGAGCTTTCTGGTCGCCTCACACTATGTTTCTGGTAGTTGAAGACAAATTCGAGACAGTCACTTTTGCGAAGGGAAGAACGCGATTTTGCATTAGTTTTTTAACATGGACATGATCTGAACATTTGTAGGGCTAGTCATGCTCTCTCCAAGGCACCAAACCGTGTGCAATTTGGATAACTGTAGCTCCCGCTACGTAGTCAAAGCGCAGCACCCCAAACCAGCCGCACCGTTGGCGGCACGCACCACGTCGCCTGCCGAAGCACCCTCACACATCAAGGACCCTTCAAAACGCCATTCCGGTGGTGCAGATGGCCCTACACGTAGTGGTGGTGCCCCTTGCGCCTTTGGGGTCTGTTTCGATGAGTTAATCATCGAGTTTGGTGATGGGGATTGATGTGGGTCGAAGCCTGTTCGCGGACCTGCAGTCAGAATTTTGACCGTCCCCGAGTAATAAAATGTACTACTGAGTTTCAGACGCCGAGCCAGAGATTTGGCTAAGTCCCTCAGTAACAAATTGCACTAATGGCATCCGGAGGATCATTCACCGGACGCCTCGGCAGCCCTTCCGGAGCAAAACCTCCAGATGGACTTTTGTTACTCAGTCAGGTGGATTGTCCACCTCCAGTTGAACCGCGGCCACCTCCCAGAGCCGCCACGCACACCCCAACTTTGAAAGTTCATATCTCCCTCGTTACTTGTCCGAATCTGGTGAAACAACTTTCACCGGATTCAGCAACTCGTCAACTTTTAGGGGCAATCCTATTTTAGGATCCGAGAAATCAGCAAGTCGCGAGATCCAACGACGAGGAATTTCCTCTCTCTGGCGGCTAGTCGACGCCTCCCGGCGCCGCACTTGGGCATGCAGAGGGGCAAATCTTCAACAGGCACTAAGGGCATGCATAGAGGCACAAGGGCGGTGTCGCACACGCGATGGTACAGGCGCGGTGGCACAAGTGTGGTGGCACCGGCACTGAGGTTCAGGCGCGGGGACACAAGTGTAGAGGCACAACCGCGATTGTCCAAGCATGGAGGTGCAGGCACGGAGGCGTAGGGACGGAGGTGCGGGCACTGAGGTGCAGGCGTGAAGGCGCAGGTGCAGAGTCGTAGAGGTGTAAGCGCGGAAGCATAGGAGCAGAGGCATAGGTGTGGAGGTGCAGGTGTGGGGGCAAAGACGTGAAGACGCAGGCATGGAGGCATAGGCGCAGATGCGTAGGCTTAGAGGCCGAGGCACAGAGGTACAGGTGCGAATGTGCAGGCGCAGAGGTACAGGCACGGAGGCATTGGGACGGAGGTGCAGGCGCGAAGGTGCTGGCGCAGAGGCGTAGGCACGCAGGCGCATGTGTGGAGGTGTAGGCACAGAAGCGGAGGTACATAGGCACAGGCGTGGAGGCGCAGGCTTGGAGGCGCAGGCTTGGAGGCGCAAGCGCGAAGGCGCAGGTGCGGAGGTATAGGTGTGGAGCTACAGGCGTGAAGGCACGGATGGAGGAGCATGTGTAGTCATACAGGCTCACCGGCGTAGGCTCGGAGGCACAGGCGAGGAGGCGCAGGTGCGGGCACGCAGGCACGGAGGCGTAGGCGTGGAGGTACAAGCACGGAAGCACAGGCATAGAGGTGCAGGCGTGGAGACACAGGCACGGAGGCGTGGGGGTGAAGGCATAGGCACGGAGGTGTAGGCACGGAGGCCCAGGGGCGGAGACGCAAGGACAGAGGTGCAGGCAAAAAGGCGTGGGTGTAGAGGCATAGGCGTAGAGGTGTGATGCGGAGGCAAAGGCAAGTACGTGAAGACGTGGAGGCACAGGCGCAGAGGTGTAGGCGCGGACGCAAAGGCATGGAGGCGCCGGCGCGGAGGCACAGATGCAGAGACATAGGCACAGAGTCATAGGCACAGAGGCTTAGGCGTAGAGGCAAAGGCGTGAAACAGAGGCACTGAGGTGCAGGGGCGGAGCCGCAGCAACAGAGGCACAGGTGCGGAGGCACAGGCAGAGAGGCGCAGGCACCGAGGCGCAGGCATGGAGTGTAGACGCGGAGGCGTAGGCACGGAGGCACATTTGCGGTGGCATATACGTGGTGGTATAGGCACGATGATACAAGTGCAATGGCACTGGCACAGAGGTACATGCACACGAGCACAGGCACAGAGACATAGGTGCAAAGGCACAGTCTCCATGGCACATGCATGAAGGCGTAAATGCGGAAGGTGCAGCCGGGGAGGCGCAGGCACAAAGGCCCAGGAGTAGAGGCGCAGGCACAGAGACAAAGGTACGGAGGCATACGTGTGGAGGTGCATGCATGGAGGCACAGAGGGACAGGCGCAGAGGCGCAGACATAGCAGCGTAGGCGCAGAGGTGTAGGCATGGAGGCGCAGGCAAGGAGGTGCACGCATGGAGGCACAGACACGGAGGCTGAGGCGTGGAAGCGTAGGTGCAGAGGCGCAGGCTCAGAGGTGTAGGTGCAAAGGCGTAGGCACCGAGGGACACGAGCACAGGCGCAGGCATGGTGGTGCAGGCATGGTGGTACAAGTGCAGTGGCACATGCACATAGGTGCAGGCGTAGGATAATAGGCACAGAGGGACAGGTAGAGAGGCACGATCACGGTGATGCAGGCATGGAGGCACAAAGCAGAAGGCACAAATGGGGAGGCGAAGGCAGGGAGGTACAGACATGGAGGTGCAGGCAGAGAGACGCAGGCATGGAGGTGCAGGCGCGGAGGTGCAGGCGCACAAGTCCAGGTACAAAGATGCATGCACTAAGGTACAGGCACAAAGGCGTAGGCGTGGAGGCACAAGAGCACAGCGGCAGGCGCCGAGGCACAGGAACGGAAGCGCAGGTGCTGAGGGGCAGGCATGAAGGCCCAGGCATGGAGGTGCATGCGCAGAGGCACGGGGTCAGAGGCACAAGTATGGAGGCATGGGCACAAAGGTGCAGGGGCGGAGGCGTAGGCACGGTGGTGCATACACAATGGTGCAGGCACGATGGCAGAGACATAGAGGTGCAGGTATAGAGGCACAACCACGAAGGCATAGGCATATAGGTGCAAGCACAGAAGGTGCGGCTGGGGACATGCAGGCACAAAGGCGCAGGTGTGGAGGCAGAGGCATGGAGGCGCAGGCACAAAGGTACAGGCACGGAGGCACAGGCATGGAAGCGTAGGCACGGAGGTGCAGGCTGGGAGGCATATGTGAAGAGGCGTAGGGGCGGAGGCGCATGCGCAGAGGTATGGGAGAGGAGGCGTAGGCGCGGAGGCACAGGTGCATCGGCGTAACCACAGAGGTGGCGTGGAAGCACAACTGTAGAGGTGCAAGCACAGAGGCAAAGGGTAGGAGGCGCAAGGGCAGAGCCGCATGCAATAAAGTGCAAGCATGGAGGTACAGGCATGGCAGCGCAGGCACGTATGTGCAATGAGGAGCTGCAGGCGTGGAGGCGCATGTGTGTTGCATGCATGGAGGTTCATGCGCGGATGCATAGGACAAGAGGCGTAGGCGCGGAGGCGCAGAAGTGGAGGCGCAGAAGAATAAGCACAGGCACAAAGGCACAGATGTGGAGGCACAGGCATGGAGGTGCAGGCGCGGAGGCATAGGCGTGAAGGTGCAGGCGCGGAGGTGCAGGCGTGCAGGTATTGTATCTAAGAATTACCTCTACTGGCGTTACTTGTGCTACTGGTGTCACCGGTGTCATTGCACCAGCGGTGGCACGCTGACCCTGTTGACACTTCCCACGAGCAATGGAAGAGATTACAGGCGATTGAGGACGATTTTGATCGCGTTATGGGCCCGATGCTGGTGTGTTCTGTACGGTTGGTGAGCCGTCAGAGGGAAACTGACAATAGTCGGCGTACTCAGCAATGTCAAAGCAAGTCTCGTGGTCCGATGGATCATAGTCCTCACAAGGATGATATCCCGAGCTTTCGCAACAACGGCGTGACCACACCTCCAGCCCCGCCTGGTCCACCAGCTCCTTGTGGCGTACAATCGCCTCGTCAATGCCCGCACGTTCACGGCAGCCCCTTGAAGAGGTGGGGAGTGGGTTAGTGCTGGGTGGTGAAGCTAGGGTGCCAATTCAGGCCGCAAACGCGGCTGCTGCTGCTGCTGCTGCTGTAGGGCAAGGAGATGATGGGCTCTGCCTCGGTGGTGCGCAGAGCCGAGGTGTGCTGGACCACGAAATAGAGGATCCAGGTAACAGTGCAGCCAAGAGGTGAGCAGCAGTTAAGATTGTGGAGCAGCCAAGAGAGAGTTGCAGACCACTACGACCTCCGAGCCATGAGCTGAGGGCTATGAGGTTGCATGGAAAAAAAAGTGATGGGCATCCAGGATGTGAAGAGCATAGTGCTACGAGCTGTGGGGTGAGTAGCAGAAGAGGCATCGAACAGCCAACAGAAGCAGGGCAACAGAGATTGTGGAGCAGCCAAGAGCGAATTGCCGAACGCTACGAGCTACGAGCTATAGGCTGTGACATTGCCTGGAAAGAGAAGTGTCGGTCAGCCAGGATGTGTAGTGCAGAGTATTGCAAGCTGTGGGCTGAGTGGCGGGAGAGGCGCCAGGAAGCCAAGGGAAGCTTTACAGCTGAGATTGCAGAATATTCAAGAGTGAGTTGCCGATTGCTATGAGCTGCGAGCTGCGAGCTGCGGCTGTGTGGTTGCGTGGAAAGAGAAGTGCCGGGCAGTGAAAATGCGCAGAGCAATTGAGACTACGTGGCAGGAGAGTAGCCTGGGAGCCGAGAGGCGAGGAGCAACCGAGACTACGGAGCAGCTATGAGTGAGTCGTAGACGTCTACGAGCTGCGAGCTGAACGGCGGAAGAGATCTTGTACAGCAACGAAGTGTGGTGTAGCCGAACAACAAAACAACGCTCCTAGTGGATGAAGAGTGTCAGCTAGAGATTTCTTCCACAAGAAACGCATCAAAAGTGAGGAGGGGTTATTCCTCCTTGCTCTGATACTAGTAGGCAGTGATAGACGGCTGGCACATGAACCCTAACACGTAACATTCGCTCACGCTGGAGCCATGGCAACGAGAGCGGCGAGAGGTTACAAACAACGTTGAGACCTCAGCTCAGAGAGAACTACAAGTGAGTAAGGAGCAAGCGGAGTGATAAGTGTCAGTTGACCGAGCCACCCACACGAGACTCTCGACGTGGGGACCAAACGCCACCTCGGGATCGAACCCGGCCCTGGAGCAAGCGAGCTCCAGGATGTTTCTCACACGTCGGTATAAACCGGAAGTGTGGTCCGAAGGGATCAGCAACCTGGTTCACTAAGCTAAAATCATGCACAAGAGGAAAACTCAACCACATCGACAATGAGCGTATGTGGTGCATGCACTCCCAAGTATTTCTCATGTGAGAGCTAACCATCACACACTGAAAATTGCGAGCATGTTCTCAGATAAGACTGTGCACAATTGAGCTCGCTCCATTCTTGTACCCGGCTGAGACGCCAACAATGTGTGGCCCGCAACGTGTGCTCCTTGAGCTTCATGTCAGCTTAGTCACCCATAGTGATGATGTGCATGAATGGATGGAGTCAAGAGGTCACTTGCGTGTTTGACAATTATAACCAATAATAGGGGTAGTTGGCAAGAGTTATCACTGCAGATATTGTACCTACTTATAGCTCGTGGTTTCTGGGAGGGTCTTGCTTGGACTGTGCAAGCAAGCACGGATTGTGCTCCCTAGACTAAATGCTACTAGCTGTTTAGGATAACAATCGGGGTTTGGTCTCGAGTATGGCGAGTGGGCAAGTCCACAATCGCAAGTTGGCTAGTAGCTCATCCGAGCATGGGGGAACTCTTGCCCGCTTGCCGTCTCTCCCCATTTGAAACTCTTTCACTCCCACCTAGCTCACTCTTGTTGCGTCGAACTGCATCCATGGCTGCCACCTTCTAGTGGAATCCTTCTTGCAAGCTCTTACTCCTCTCTCCCCCTCTTCTTTGCTCCCTACACACCGCCACCCGGGGGTCGATCCCGGGAGTAGAGATGTGAGTGGCCAACGAGACTCCAACAACCTCCACATCACATTGTGTTGATGTATCCCGTTGTGGTCGGAAATCATCAGATGTGACATTGGGTCAGCTGCCTACCCTTAATGTAAGGTTGAGGAGATAATTGAACACTTATCGTTTTCCCGACCCTTGTCTCATACCGATCTATTATACAGTAGGCACAATTTTCTCCTCTATATCCCCAAATCATTTCCTGACATTAACGCACCTCTACTTGGGGTTACTAAAGCCAAGAGCCTTTGAAGGTGCATGGTACATCATATGAGCTTCTCTTTTTCACCTCAGTTGGTGTAAAGAATGGTTTAAGCCATACTCCTAGTCGACGATTCAAATCATTGTGTTATTTCATAATGATTTTGAAGTATACGCCAAGCTTGTTTCATCTAGCCTCATATATCATAAATTTTGTAAAGAATATGAAAACAAGGTTTCAATTCTACACTACGGTGCACAAGGTTACATAGTAGTGAGAGACAGCTTCCTAGCTTTGCTGTCGCTGGCGTGGTAGTACAAGCCGACCAGCTAACTCACTAGCACACACAGGTGGAGGTGAGAACAGCAAGGAGTGGGCTAGGGACACAAGTACAAGTGTCAGAAGCTGCAAATGTCAAATTGTGTAGAGAGAGATGAAAACTGAGGTCTGAGCAACCTAAATAGCGTCACGGACCTAGTGCACACACACGCGGCGCACAAGGGCGTTATTTTTTAGCAGGACAAAACAATGGCAAAAACACAGTTTTGGCCATAATTCCCTGCAGACACATCAAAACGACGAGCCGTTTGAACCAGAACGACCCCATTGACGAGATCTACGTCTTGATAGGCTGCACACCTACGTGCTGTGACATAGCATGAATCTAAAAAATATAGAAGCCTTCTGGGCGCCCGTCGCCGCCGGCCGCCAGCCGTCTGCCACCTTCGCCAGTCTCAGGGATCTGCACGTGAATGGACATGAGCCGAGGGGTAACCGTAAGCTGTGTACTACACACAAAAATATACTCCTCCATGACCGGAGGGCGAAACACGTCCATGCACATGCGGACACTAACGTTGTACAGAGCACGTTATGCACAGCCGCTGCAGGCAGCAGGCACAGCACATGCAAGGTGGCACATGAGGAATCAACCTACAACAGGGGTGGGGCAGAGTCCAACGGAACGAGTGACCGCATGAAACTTCGAACGACCCAGAGCCTTGGTCAGAAAATTCGCGCACTACCTGTCAGTGCTCACGTGGATGACTCGGATCTCACCACGATCAACCAGATCACGCACGAAGTGGTGCTCGACATTGATGTGCTTTGTGCGTGCATGGAACACACCTGTGTGCATAGAACACACCTGCACCACATCGTGAGCGTGGTCGTCATCCACCCAACAAGGGCAAAGGTCTCGGTGTAGTCCACGCCAGGGACCTGAGAGAAGCCCTTTGCTCTCAGGCGCGCTTTGTAGTGCTCCACAGTGTCGTTTGGCTTGAGCTTCTTGCATAGAACCCACTTAGCCTTGATGGTCTTGTGGTTCTTTGGCAAGTCCACCAGCTCAAAGACGTCGTACTCTTGGATGGCATCGAGCTCAACCTGGCAGACAGTGCGCCACTGCTCAGCGTCAGGGGCTGACAAGGCCTCAGGCACACTGGTGGGATCGCGAGACAGCACTGGTGCACTGCGTGTAGCCAGGGCATATGCCGCAGAGAGAGGGTCGACCGTCACCATGGACTCAGCGGCGTCACAAGCAAGACCAAGCTCATGAGCAAGTAGTGCCATACCAGTGGCACAACCAGGGTGAATCTCAGCAAGGCCGTGAGCACTCAGGCCGAGGGCCTTCGTGCCCGGGTCATCGCTGACGAAGTTGCGCATGGGACGAGGGCGGAGACGTCCACCGGGTGCCCGTGTGTAGGGATCCGACGGGGCAGGAGCAGTGGGTGTTGCTGACTGCATGGCAGGCGTACCACTCGAGGCTGGCGCGGCCTCAATAGCTTGGGACGGGCCCACGGCAGGCGCAGGCGCGTCCACGGACGGAGGCAGGGACGGCTCAGAACCAGACACGGATGCGGACGCAAGGTCAGACTGAGCTTCAGACGCGACAGCAGGCGCAGGGTCAGGCAGAGCCTCAGACGCAGAGGTAGACTCGGAAGCAGACTCGGACACGGGCGAGAGCGGAGAGTCGGGGGCAGAGGAGCGAGCCACAGATGGGGCGGGGCTGGGGGTGTCGGTGAACACAACCGTTGGGGACAGCCCCGGAGATGCCGGCGACGGAGTGACCGCACTGGACGGGGGCACTGTGCCAACCATGCCAGGAGCCTCTCCCACACTACTGGGTCCGGAACATCCAGGGGCATGAGCAGCACGCAGAGCGTGAATGCGAGCAAGGTCACGGAAGGTGAGATGCTCGAAGAAGAGAGCGTCACGGGACTCCACGATGCGGCGTCGCTCAAGGTCCCAGAACCGCAAGGCCTTCGACCGCGGGACGACGGCAACGAAGGCGCAGATGCGGCCTCGCGGAGAGAGCTTGCTCCCCTGCTGCTCCGGTGTGAACCAGACGCAGGCAAGGGAGCCCCAGACACGGGCCAGGCGCAGGTCCGCGCGACGCCCGTACCACAACTCGTAGGGCGTGCGGTGACCTGGGAGGGGGCCGTGGGGAATGCGGTTCCAGACCCAGGTCATGTACGCCATGCCCTCGCAGGCAAAGGCCTCAGGCATGGCACTGTCGGTGTGCATGGCACGGACCGCATCCTCCATGGTGCGATTCCAGCGCTCGGAGATACCGTTCTGCTGGGGGGTGGCCGGGGCGGAAAGGTTATGGAAGACACCAAGCTCGGTGAAGGAGCGGGCCATGTCACCGAGGTATTTGCCGCCGCGGTCCGAGCGGAAGGTCTGAAGGCGGTGGGGAGATTGGCGCTTGGCCATGACCAGCCAAATGCGGACGGCAATTGCGGTGACGCTCTTCTGTCGCAGACTGTAGATCCAGCGCATGCACGTGAAGTCATCAGTCAACCTTAGGACGCAGCGACCGCAGTCCTCGTGAAACTCAACAGGGAGCGGACCCATGAGGTCGGAGTGGACAAGCTCCAAGGATCGACACACCCTGCAGACAGACGCAGGATAGGTGGACCGGTGCATTTTGCCTTCAGCACAGGCCAGGCAGTCGGTCGTGGGCGGCGCCTCGAAGGACGCCGCATCAAGACCGAGAGCAGGCTGAGTGCGGATCAGTCTGTCGACAGCCCCTAGGTGCACATGATAGAGGCGTCGATGCCGGAGACGGTGATGCTCGGGGGATAGAGCACCAGCGATGAAAACACGGGCAGTGGGAGACGGCGGCAAGGGGGGGGCACTTGCACAGGACCCAGAGATGTGATACAGATCATCGACGACCGTCCCACTGAGGACGGTCTCCTCGGTGTCGCGCACAAAGATGCAAGCATCAGCAGCTATGTGCGTGACACCAAGGCCCATCTTGGTGCAAGCACGGACAGACAGCAGGCTGAGTTCCAGATCAGGGACAAAGAGGACGTCGGAGATGTATACGGGACTTGCGGGCCTGGTGAACTGCACAAACCCAACACCCTGGACACGGACCTCATGGCCAGCTGCAGTGCGAACAGAGCGAACAGTGCCAACAGGATGCAAGACAACAAAGGCGTCCCGTCGACACGTCATGTGATGGGTGGCACTAGAGTCAACGACCCAGGTGGCGTCAGTGACACGCGTACAGGGGGCAACGTGGCACTCAGCGACGGAACAAGGCGCGGCAGCAGGACGCTTGGCGGGGGACACAACAAGGCGACCAGCGGCGCACACATGAGAAGCATGCAGCCAAGACACATCATCAGGTCCGTCCCGCGCACACGGCTGGTCGTGGGGACCACCACAGGCATCATCAAACAAAGACACAGACAGTCTACAAGCGGTGGGACCCCTCGACTCAGTCAACTCACTCGCGCCTCCCTGAGAGGAGCGCAGGGCGAGAAGCTGGTACAGCTCGGCGATCGTCCTATTGCGTTCGGAGAGTGCCTGGTGGCGAGGATCTGCGAAGGAGCCTGCAGTGGCGGCGGACTCCTCTGGGACGGCTGCGGCAGTGGCGGCCGATCGAGCAGTCGCACTGGACGTTGGGCGCATGCGCGCCTCGTGCGCCTGCTGTAGTCCACGGGTGACCTTGGCCCAGTTCAGTGGGCGGCCTGTCAGGCGTGTGCAATCGGGGTAGCGATGGTCCCCCCCACATTTGAAGCACACGAGCCAGCGGCACGTCGTACTGGCGGAGCCGCTGCTGCCACTGCTACTGCTACTACTGCCGCCGCTGCTGCTGCTCCCACTGCTGTGGGTGCGGCTGACACTGCTGGTGCTGGTGCCGCTGCTAGTCCCACCGCTGGAACCACCACCTGACGATTTGTGGCCCTTCTTCCCCTGAGCTGGAGCCACTGCTGCTGTAGACGGCAAGGAGGAGGAGGATGCGGCGGCAACTGCAGCTGAAGCGGTGCTGCTGCGAGCACGATTTGCAACGTCCATGCCAGCTACCTCTAGGAAGTGGAGGATGGCCCAGCGCAGCAGGGTCCCGTCGCTCGCCATGTCGCGAAACAGAGTCTGGTCGAAGTTGCTGAAGACGCGCGCGTAGTCGGATGGATGCCGTAGAGGATGATCTAGAGGAGGAGTATTATGCAGGGGCGTCGTCTCCCAGCTCCTCATACAACTGGATCGTCCAGCACCAGTAGTCAGCTGCTAACTCCTGAGCAGTCTGACAGAGGGAGTTGAAGTCGGCAAGGCGCTGGGGCATCAGGGCCAAGGTGGCGCCCTCGAAAAAGAGTGACAACCAGCGCCCACGCCTCGCGAGGGTCAGCTCCCGAGCCGGTCAGCAGATCGCCAAGGAACCGACTGAAGTCTTTGGTGAAGTCTGGGGCGGCTTTCATCAGACCGGAGGCGGCACGGACCGCCATCTGCGTCTGGGCGGGGTCAGACGCCTGGTATGGGGTGAGATAGTAGGCGAGGACTCCCTCGCTCATGGCCCACACGCGAAAGCGCGGCTCCCAAGACTTGAAGACGGGCGGGTCCGACTCAAACCACTTAGGTGCCTTGACTATCGACAGAGCGACGGGTGAAGTCACTGCAAGACCGGGTATGGAGGAGGTAACCTCCTTGTCCAGGCGCGCCCGCAGGGCCAGCTCCTCAAAGCTCAGAGGGCGGCGAGATGAGCTCACGCCGGCATCGGCTCTGGAGCTCGTGCCCTGGAGGGTGGCATTGGCCTCATGCGCTCTGCGGCGTGCCTCCATGTGGATGAGGTGTGCTCGCAGCATCTCTTCCTCACCCTCCTCGCCAGAGTCGGAGAGGGTCTTCGTAACCTCGTCTGCATTGCCGCCGTGGGCGAGATGGTCCTCGCTTGGGTCTACGGACGGGGTGGCGGACGGGTGCTCCTGCTGCTACTGGACCTACTGTTGCTGGGGCAGTAAGCCCCTGATCAGGTCCTGCAGCTCGGCGACCTGCTTCGTCAAAGTGTTGCGGCTCTCCGCCTGTAAGTCAGCCAATGCGCGTACTTGGCGCGCCAATGTCGTTGGGCTCGGCGGCCGCTGCTGCTGCTGCTGTTGTGGCGGCTGCTGCTGTTGCGGCGGCTGATGCTGTCACTGCTGCTGTTTCTGTGGCTGCTAGTGCTGCTGCTTTTTCTACTGCCGCTGTGGTGATGACGGCAGTGGCCGAAGTTGGCCGCTGATGGTGCTGTCCTTGGCAGATGCGTCGGTAGCGGCGCTGGAGGGGGTAATCTTCGGCATACTGGCCGGTTCCCCCCTTTCCCCTCTCCCTTATTTTCTTTAGTTACGGAACACCTCAATGCGGAACCTCACCTCCGCAAAACTCCTCCGTGGAACGCCTCCGTGGACCCCCTCCGCAGTACACCTCACCGCGGGAGTTCACCGCGGACTACCGCGGATCAGCTCGGGCTGAGCGCGGTTGCGTCGACGTGGAGCACGGCGGGGTATGCGAACAGCCACCGCGGTCGCGCTGGTACGGAACGCGGCGGAGTGCCGTGAACTGTTGGGGCACCCTGGCAGTGCGTTCCGCGACCACCGCACGGCTGCCACGACAGGCGACAGCTGAATCGCCACGGAACTGGCGCGGACTCGAGGCCGCCCAGCACAGCGGAGCACCGCCGGCATTGTTCCAGGACCACCGCGGAGCTGCTGCGGCGGAACGTCGTAGATCAGTGGAACACGTCGGAGCTGACGCGGTACCGTCACCGTGGAGTGACGACTTCGGAACACGGCGTGCGACGGCGGTAGATCCGCAGCACCGTCGGCGGGTTCCGTAGCGGTCGCGGAGGTGCCGCGTCCGCTACAGAAACCTCGTCGCCGCGGAACACCGCGGAGTTTCCGCGGAACAGCTGCTGCTATCGCAGAACGGCCATAGATCTGTCGCGGAAAAAAAAAACGGTGGGAATGGTGGTGGGTCCTTCCAGGACCTCTCGCCGAGACAGGGGGCGCTGCTGCTGCTGCTACTCAAGGCAACGGCTACGGTCGCTCACTGCCACTGCAGTCATTGCGTCTCTGCTACGCAGCTGTGTGAGCACTGGCTCGCTGCTCTGATACCATGAGAGACAGCTTCCTAGCTTTTTTGTCGCTTGCGTGGCAGTACAAGCCGACCAGCTAACTCATTAGCACACACAGGTAGAAGTGAGAACAACAAGGAGTGGGCTAGGGACACAAGTACAAGTGTCAGAAGCTGCAAATGTCAAATTGTGCAGAGAGAGATGACAACTCAGCTCTGAGCAACCTAAATAGCGTCACGGACCTAGTGCACACACAAGCAGCGCACAAGGGCGCTATTTTCTAGCAGGACAAAACAGTGGCAAAAACACAGTTTTGGCCATAATTCCCTACAGACACATCAGAACGACGAGCCGTTTGAACCAGAATGGCCGCATCGACGAGATCTACGTCTTGATAGGCTGCAGGCCTACGTGCTGTGACACCGCATGAATCTAAAAAATATGGAAGCCTTCTGGGCGCCCGTCGCGCCTGGCCGCGAGTCGTTGTCACCGTCGCCAGTCTCAAGGATCTGCACGTGAATAGACATGAGCCGAGGGGTCACCGTAAGCTGTGTACGACACACACAACAACAAGTAACCCATGCAAATCTGGTTGAAAGGGGAACTCAAAAACGTTTTGAATGAAAATGTAGGGGAATGAATTCATGTAAAATTCCAAATTTCAGTTTTTATTTCTAGTTTGAATGTTTTGGTCGGGAGCCTATTAATATCCTTGTCTTCTTTTCAAAGTACTTCCAAATGTGATATACAAGAAAATCTTATTTATTTTCAAAGAAAACATAAGTAGATGCATGTAAACATATATTTTATTCCACTCATTTTCTGTAACGGGTCGAGTCTCCAGCTCCTGCTCTGAAGTCGTCGTCGGAGTTCGTAGAATGGCGTTCTCAGTCCGCGTCAGGGGTTTACCCCCTTCGCAGGACTGAGGGGCAATCGTCATCAACGACCCAGAGCAGGGAGACTCAAATATTTTGAGTCTCCGAAGGCCCATTTCCGTTTTTAACCAAACCCCTGGTTTTGGGACCCAAACCAGGGGTTTTTACCTTGAACTCATGTGTCCGCACGAGTTATTTCGTTTTTTTATGTCAAAGTTCGTCGTAAACGAACTTCGATTTACGTTTTGTCATTCTGGCGCGAAATCGTCGCGTGCGAGGCACGCTGGCAATGTCGCACCAACTATTTCGACCTTACCCTCGCTCCCCCTATCCCTCGTCCTCGCTTGCTCGTTTGCAAAGAGGACAGGGGGGGCGAGGGAACGGGGCCATGAGGCCTCACCCTCGAGGCCCTCGTGGTCCCTCAGCCGCCGATCGGGCTGAGGCCGCAATCGGCGGCTGGCGGCTGGCCGGCCGGTGGCCGGCCGGTCGCTTGGCCGGCCGCCGGCCGTCCAGCCGGCCGGCAGCGAGCTGGCCGGCAGCCAGCGAAATGCTGGCCGCCGGCCAGCCTTCGCTGACGCGAGGGGTGGTGCGCAACCACCCCTCGCTTCAGCGAGGAGGGATGGCCGAACCGGCCCTCCCGCTACATTCCTCACCACTTATTATGAACCGTCCCGGTTCATGAACAACAAGTAGGATTGTCAGTCAGTGAGACATCAACATTGTGAAAGAAAATTAATAATTTCAATCACCAGCTAAACATGAACACGTGCATGGTACTTAGACCTAAGCTGCAGCTTGTAGGTCAGCACGGCTAGCGGCCTCCCCCCTTTAGGCTGGAGCGTCCGCGCGACGACCATGTTGGGCGTCCCCAACCTCCTATGGTTGTTGTCCATGAATGCTGCCCCGTGGGAATGTTGTTCACTTTTTCTGAGTTCAGGTGGTACCTCCTTCCACGCGGCGATCTGTGCGAGCTGCAAGCTCGCTCCAGTACTCGTTGACCACCCCTGTGGGCAACCAAGATTCGGGCTCCCATGAATTATGTTCAGGTCCACAACTGGCCTAATGAACGAGGTACTCCCTGACAACGCGCGACCGAAGAGTACGCTCTCGGTGCTGGAGAAGGCGAAGGACCTCGTATTGGCCGTCGGCAGCCAGGACTGCTCGCGGTGGCTGAACGGTTCCTTCTGCCGTGTATGGAGCCAGTAGGCTCACATGAAACACGTCATGCATCTTCATACTCGGCGGAAGTAGCAATCGGTATGCCACTGGCCCGATGCGTGCCACAATGGGAAACGGCCCAATCCACTTCGGTAGAAGTCTTCTTGCCCTTTAGCCGAAGGTTTTTAGTGGTAAGCAGCACTTTGTCACCGATGTCAAATGAGACCTCCCGGCGACCTTTGTCGGCATATGTCTTTTGTCGCTGCCGAGCTGCTTGAAGGTGACCCTTCGCCTCCTGTAACAAGGAGTCTATGCGCTCAGCAAAGGCTTGAGCGGAAGGAATCTGCCCTCCTGTACTCCCACTCTTCACCAATGAAGAGGGTACCACCGGATGCTGACCACTGTCCAACACGAACGGTGTGAACTGTGTGAAATCGTTCACCGAGTTGTTCACCGCAAACTCTGTCGGTGTTAGGAATTCGTCCCAATCATGCATGGCAGGGTCTACGTACATGTGGAGCATCTGCTCCAGAGTGTGATTCATGCACTCTGTTTGTCCGTCAGTTTGAGTGTGAAATGCTGTCGACATTTGCGATTCACTGCCGAAGTACTCGTGCATATTTTGCCAGAAATTACTAGCAAACTTTCGATCTCGATCGGAGATAATGCGCAACGGCAAGCCGTGGTACTTTACGACACCCTCAAAGAAGAGACGAGCGGTCTCCTCTGCGTTCACGTCAGTGGTTGTAGGAATGAAGTGTGTCATCTTTTTGAAAAGATCTAGAACCACTAGTATTGTATCGTGGCCACGGGCCGTGTCCGGAAGACCTGTAATGAAGTCCATGCTGACGCACTCCCATGGAGTCCCAAAATGGGAAGCTGTTGCAGGAGTCCAGTAGGCTTCTTCTTACTAACCTTATTCCGAAGACATGGGTCGCATGTCATGCAATACTTACGGACATCGACCGTCCATCCTGGCCACCAATAGTGGTCCGAGAGTGCTTGTCCGGTTTTTCGGGGTCCCACATGACCTGCGACCGGCGGGTCATGGAACTGGGAGATAACCTTTGCTTGAAGGTCTCCCGAGTTTGGCACAACAACTTGTTCTCCGTGCCAAAAGATTCCTGCGGCCTCCACCAAGCCGTACTTGCCCAGATTTCGAGAGTCTTGAAACCAAAAATCCACACAGTATTCCATCCGGATCCTGTTTACAAAATAGTTGTAATGGATAATCTCTCGTGGTGGTTGTCACAGAGGTGCAGGGGGATCTGGTGGTTGTACTGTTGCTGTTGCCATGGCCATAAAACACCCACTGACCTCGGTGGTTGCTTTAATTTCCACAGGCTGTCGGCTTAGTGGATCGGCCACATTGATGCGTCCTAGCCGATATTCCCATGTGAACGAGAATCGACTCAGGTATTCGCTCCAACGCGCATGTCGTCTTGACAGGTTCGGTTGTGTTTGTAAAAACACCAATGGATTATGGTCGGTCACGACCGTCACACCCCCTTCAGCACTCTCGAGGTAGCAACGCCACATCTTGAAAGCGTGTACTACCGCAAGGAGCTCTTGATCCCCAGTCGTGTACCGCGTTTCCGCGGGGATGAGCTTCCGGCTCTCATACGCAACTAGGTGACCGTTCTGCATGAGGACGGCTCCGAGTCCTACTACTAAGGTATCACATCGAACTTCCCACGGTTGCGATGGATCCGGAAGAGCTAGGACGGGCGCCGTGGATAGAAGCTCTTTGACTTTGAGAAATGCGTTATCGCAATCAGGTGTCCATTCCCAACGCACGTCTTTTCGCGTGAGCCTGGTTAGCGGTGCTACCAGGGTCGAATACCCTTGCATAAACCGTCGAAAGTAGTTTGCAAGGCCAAGGAAAGACCGAATCTGCCCAACATTTTTGGGGCGTGGCCAGTCCACAACGGCTTGGACTTTTCGTGGGTCGACACGGATGCCATCCTTGCCAACGATGTGTCCAAGGTATTCGAGCTCATCTTGTGCAAACTTGCACTTGCTCACTTTCACATAGAACTTCTGTTCCCGAAGGATTGCGAGAACTTCGCGCAGATGTTCTATGTGCTCTTCCATTGATTTAGAGAAAACCAGGATGTCATCCAGGTAAACCAAGACAAACTGTCCGAGTTGCTTGGCGAACATTCGGTTCATTTCTCCTTGGAAGGTTGTCGGGGCATTTCTAAGCCCGAAATATGACACTCGGAACTGATAGTATCCCATGTGTGTTTGAAACGCGGTTTTGGACACATCATCTTCCGTGATGCGGATTTGAAGGTACCCTTGAGACAAATCCAAGGACGAAAATACTTTTGCGCCTTGGAATTGGTCAAAAAGGTCCTCAATCCGCGGTAAGGGGAATCGATTTTTCACCGTCAGCTTGTTCAACGCTCGGTAATCCACGCACATGCGTAAACCACCGTCCTTCTTGTTCACAAAAAGGATCGGTGCACCGTACGGTGAGCTACTGGACTCGATCCACCCTTTTGCAAGGTACTCTTTAATTTGGCGTTTGGCCTCTCGCCTTTCTGCTGGACTAAGGCGATACATGGGTCTGAACGGAGGAGTCGTCTCCGGTTGCAGCGGAATCGTGTGGCCCATGTGTCTTTCTGGTGGAAGCCCAGCCGGTGGGTCTTGGAATACATCCGAGAACTTCACCAATAGATATCTGATCTCTTGTGGCGTGTCTTTCGTCACGTCGTCCTCCACTTTCTGCAGCTGAGCCAAGAAGTATCGACAACCTTGTCGAATACATCTCTTGACCTGCATTGCAAACAAGCTGGCATGGACTTTGAGTCGGGTCGGTGATAATTCCGTACTCGGAATCAACGTAAAGCGGCGTTGTCTTTTTCGGAGGATCAAACGCTTTGATTCAAAGCACATTAGAGCCTTGTTGTCATGGAGCCAGGGATCGCCTAGCACCACGTCAAACGGGTCATGAAGGTTGAGTACCTTCAACGTGACACTCTGTGTGTACCCTTGAATACAAATTTTTGCTTTACAAGTACCGATCACGGGTACCGTACGGTTGTCACCGACAACTACTGCGCCACTCGATGGCTCGTACTTCAGGCCAACCTGTCGGGTAAAGCCAAGGCTAACAAAAGAGTTGTCCCCTCCAATATCAGCAAGTATGTTCGCGGGAGCACCAGCTAGGTGTCCTTTGAACTGCATCGTCATGTTGCCTCCACTCTTCCGAGTGAACAGACTCGACGACGGTAAGCCGAGTTTGTGATAAATAAGGAATCTGTACGACGGGCGTCGCAACTCCCATGATTCACCCACTCGAGTCCACATCTTGTGGGTACATGTGAATTCGGCTAGCACCTTCCAGTCTTTAAATTTGACTGGGTCAAAATCCTCGACTAAAGGTACTGCGAACGTGATTGAACTCATTGCTTTGAGGGCGTTTTCTTCAATCATTGTGTCACACAACTCTTGCACGGTGGTCGGTTTCGTCACCACTAAGCATGTACGATCATGCATCTCGTCCAAAGATGCAAGGTTTAGTGGGCAATGTCAGTCAGCAAGTGTAGAATGCGGTTCAACAAGAGGAGAAAAGACAACAGAGAAATTTGAACTCGTCAAAAACTCAAATTGTTTAACATCCTCATCTGAAAACATGAACCCACACTCGTGATCCAGTTTTACCCCTGAGTGGTCCCCACTNGCCACCACTAAGCATGTACGATCATGCATCTCGTCCGGAGATGCAAGGTTTAGTGGGCAATGTCGGTCAGCAAGTGTAGAATGCGGTTCAACAAGAGGAGAAAAGACAACAGAGAAATTTGAACTCGTCAAAAACTCAAATTGTTTAACATCCTCATCTGAAAACATGAACCCACACTCGTGATCCAGTTTTACCCCTGAGTGGTCCTCACTGACGTCACTCAGGGGTGGGGAAAACCCGCCCCACAGCCCTGTCCGTTTCCACGGCTGGGCCCATTGCCGTGACCGCGACCCTGTCCACGGCCTTGTCCGCGGCCTCCTGCTGCACCATCCCCACGAGGTGTTGCTACTGCAGCTAACGCCACGGCCTCTTGTCCACCACCAGCAGCCTCAGGACACTGAGCCCTAAAGTAGCCCGGCTGCATGCAGTTGTGGCAGAGCCCTTCGCGGAAGGCTGTGTTGCGACGCTCACGCGCCGCCTGCAGCTCGTCATTCTCGCGGCTGCGCTTGTTGTTGGGGCCCTTGTGTCCACCAGCCTTCTTGGCTGGAGGGTTTGTAGGCTACTTGCCCTTGGCCCCGCCTTGCTGTCCAGCTGACCCACCAGCCCCTACAGCGTCCACGCGCATGTCACGACCATGTTGCGCACGCGTGTTCGACCGTGCATCAGAGTAGTACTTTGGGTTCGCCGAATGCATTTCGCTCATGTAGTCGCACAACGCCCTCCAGCTTGTCCAAGCTTGGCCACTGGCTGTCGTGGTGGTCTTGTCCTTCAGCTTCTCGCTGGCGAGACCATCATGCAAGTACTCCAGCAGCATGCACTCCGGATACTTGAACGTCTGAGTCACATCGCCCTCAGTGAAGCTTTCGGCTTCCTCCACGAGTGTGGTGAACTCGCTCAAGTAGGATTTGAGCGAGCTGCCCAGCTGCCTGAAGTCCTTGATCTTGTGGAAGGCGCACTGCGCCTCCTCACGTTGGGTGCACTTCTTGCGCATGATCGCGCAGAAGGCCTCCCACGACATGGGCTGCCACTCGAGGTGCGGCTGCTGCGCAGTCCACTCCTTGACCACATACTTGAAGAGTTTGTCTTCAAGCCGCATCATGGCAAGGTCGCCCCACTGGCTGAGTGGAGCGTTGTGGACAAGTAAAACATGCTCCATGCGATTCAGCCAGTCGGTCAGCTTCACGTCCTTCCGGAAGATCTCCACACTGTGGAGGAAGGACGTGTTCATGACCGGCCCCGAAGTCGTCGAGGTGGGCAACTCGTCGCTGCCACCGGTAGTGGCATCAGCAGCTGCGGCCCGCTGTGCTTGCTGCTGCATCCGCACCTGGGTCACGCTCTACAAGGTCTTGTCAAGGTCGTTGCATCGGCGGCTTGCCTCATGGGCGGCCAGACGCTGTAGCTGGCGATCACGGTCAAGGTCCGTGATGCTCTGCCCGACGTGGGCCAGCAGGTTGGCGAACGCGAACTTGAGCTCTGATGTTGTCAGAGCGTCAGCGATAGCCTCTAGGGCCTCGCGTTGTCCGTGCACCCTTACCCATTGCAGGAGGGTACGGTTCACCGCACGACGATGACGATGGTCGCGATCCTCGTCGCCTTCGCCATCGTCGGCGTCGTGCTCTTCGTCGGGGTCCTCCTCCGGAAGATCCTCCTCCATCGCGTCGTCTGTCGCATGGGGGTCGCCCATGTGCGCGTCGACGTGCTCGTCGAGCACCTTTGCGGCCTCCGTACGCTTCTCGGTGTCGCCGAGGTTGGCATCGGTTGCCTTAGGCGGCACGGTTGCCTTAGGCGGTACGGTTGCCATAGGCGGCATGGTTGCCTTAGGCGGTACGGTTGCCTTTGGGTTGGCAACCGTGCTTGCGGCGACGGATCCCAAAACTTGGAGTCCGCCGAGGACGTGTGGTGAGAACGTCACCATCTTGCCCTTGTTGTCCGTAGACGGTCCGGCACTTGCGATCTCGTCGCTCGTGCAACTAGCACGTGAAGGTCGTTGTGAGGATCACCCCACAACGAGGAGGAATCGCCTCCTAAGATGTTGCTCTCACGATCGGTGAGGCAATTTCAATTTAAATTTCTATTTTCCTAGGCCGCCACGTCGGCACAAGGTCATGGATTTAGAAACTAGTCCTCCTAAGCCGTGACTCACGGCACTTGGTAGCAACTAGGATCTAGGAAAACAGAAAATCACAATACAAGGGAGTAACAAGAAGTGTGAGTACCGCTCACAAAACTAAGACAAAGAGCAAGAAAACAAGCAAGTACAAGGTCAAGAACGAAAAGACTACTTTTCTTCTTGTCTTCTTGTCTTCTTATCTTCTGGTCTTCCTTGGTCTCTTCTTGCGTCTTCTTGTCACGTCTCGCGCCCCTTGGCGGCATCCTCCTTGAGCCGGCGGCGTTGGGGGAGCCGCCAAAAGTCCCCAAGGTATTGTCCTCCCTCTTCTTAGGGCTTTCTCAAGCTTTGAGAGCCCCTGGCCTTGGGAAGAAACGCTGTCCCAATTTTTGGTTGAAGGAGGGAAGGAGGGGAACCTTGAAGGGAGGGAAAAACTTGGTGGTTTGGGGGTGGGCACTCCCCACCCCGTCCCACAAAATTCCCCTAGGTCCCCTGGAGGTGAGGAGATGCTGTGGAGAAGAAGTCCCAAAAAATGAGCTCTTCTCTTGCTTCCTAACACACTTTACGGCGCTTCAAACGGTGAAGCGTAGATGCCGTAGTCCCTTCTGGCGTTTCTGCTGCTGCTTGCAGCTGTCGGCGACGTTTTATATATGTTGTAGCCACCGTTTCCGTCGAACTCTTGGTCGCGAGGGTCGTCTGGCTCTGAGAACCACTGTAACGGGTCGAGTCTCCAGCTCCTGCTCTGAAGTCGTCGTCGGAGTTCGCAGAATGGCGTTCCGCATCAGGGGTTTACCCCCTTCGCAGGACTGAGGGGCAATCGTCATCAACGACCCAGAGCAGGGAGACTCGAATATTTCGAGTCTCCGGAGGCCCACTTCCGTTTTTAACCAAATCCCTGGTTTTGGGACCCAAACCGGGGGTTTTTACCTTGAACTCATGTGTTCGCACGAGTTATTTTGTTTGTTTTATGTCGAATTTCGTCGTAAACGAACTTCTACTTACGTTTTGTCGTTCTGGCACGAAATCGTCGCATGCGAGGCACGCTGGCGATTTCGTGCTAGCTATTTCGACCTTACCCTCGCTCCCCCTATCCCTCGTCCTCACTTGCTCGTTTGCAAGGA
The DNA here is from genome assembly GCA_023375785.1 of Penium margaritaceum. Classification (NCBI taxonomy): domain Eukaryota; kingdom Viridiplantae; phylum Streptophyta; class Zygnematophyceae; order Desmidiales; family Peniaceae; genus Penium; species Penium margaritaceum. Next base: position 29,444 of record SZWC01015894.1, on the reverse strand, counting down.
GGGCGAGGGGGGGCGAGGGCACGAGGCCACGAGGCCTTGCCCTCGAGGCCCTCGTGGCCCCTCAGCCGCCGATCGGGCTGAGGCCGCGATCGGCGGCTGGCAGCTGGCCGGCCGGTGGCCGGCCAGTCGCTTGGCCGGCCGCCGGCCGTCCAGCCGGCCGCCGGCCTTCCAGCCGGCCGGCAGCGAGCTGGCCGGCGGCCAGCGAAGTGCTGGCCGCAGGCCAGCCCTCGCTGACGCGAGGGGTGGTGCGCAACCACCCCTCACTTCAGCGAGGAGGGAGGGCCGAACCGGCCCTCCCGCTACATTTTCCCATACGGATGTTTTCCATGGACTACATTCCGCACATTCATTGTCCATACATGTATTCATGTTTTTGTACATTTATATGCATCCATCTATGACTTTTTATGAGTAACATAGGACTCAAAAGTATCAAATATATTCATTATATATAATATTTCCTTCATATACTTATGATTCAACTAACATATGCCAATGATCCGCAGTGACTTTGTGTTTGACCACCAATTGCAAATACAATATAGATCATACTTCTTTTTACATAATAATTGGTATTAATTCATTTTTCAATAGTATTCTCCGCATAGCGAGAATCAATAGTATTCTCCGCATACCCACTAACACTCCACCGAAGTACACCCGACAACATGGAAAGAAAACCTTAGTCACTGACTCGAGCACAGATTAGGTCCCATATGCTAATACTTTTCCTTTTTTTAGGAAACATATGTAAAGAGTTGAAAGCGACTCAAATGCTCACAATTATTCTCTGTATATGTTTATTATTTTTCTACCTTCGTGTGTCTCTCTCTCTAACACTCTCCCCCCCCCATCTCTCCCTCTCTCTTTGTGTTTTCACAACTTTTGCTATGCTAAAGAGTCCTCGGACTAGGGAAATAAAGTATCGGTACTGGTATCGGTATAGAACTGGACAACCGCTCGATACGGATGCCGATACCCTCGATAGTCACGATATCGTCACGAGGACTCGATGCCAGTATCGACCGGCGACGCTGGGACTACGACGGGCTGGCTTGCGAAAGCAAACCAACCCGTCAACTCCCTCTTCGGCTAGTCCCCTTCGGCAAATGCCGATGAGGACTATCAGGGTGTCAACCGGACGAGCTCTGATCGACAGGTTGCCTTTTTTCTTGCGCTCTTCTCATGTCGACGATGTCGGCAGGAGAAATACGCCCAAAAAATTGACGCTGATGTCGATTCAGCGTCTATATTTCTGATTCAAATATCGACATCGAGTTGTTGGTATTTGTTCATCTCTCATTGTACTCTGTTGTGTCCTCCCGGCTTGTGTACATCGGCGTGCAGATGACTGACGGCGAGACTTGACACTGCTGGAGTGTAGCTCGGTGGAGCAAACGCACGCTGAGGCCCACTCACCCGTCGCTGGAGCCTCCTCCCTCTGGCGATGCGCTCAGCTCCATCGGCAGGCCTCCTCGGTGGTCGGGCCGCCAGCGGTCATTGCCACAGCAGATGCTGTCTGCATGCACCTAGCTCTGTGTCTGGCTGTGGCATTGCGTCTGCAGCATCATGCGATGCCTAGAGTCCATGTCTCCTGCTGTATGGCCCTGTTTGGCATCGTTGACTGTTGTAGGCACTGCCGGGGTTCGTGCAGCCATAACTTCTTGTAGCTATTTTTCTAGCTGATTCTGACTGCACGACTGCGTTCGCAGCATTGGTATTATGGTATGGTCCAGTTTTCACGCAAAACGGACGACGCCCAGGTTTTGGGCTGTCGGGCGTCTGGCAGGGCTCACCGAGAAAACCTTGCATACCAGAAAATAGGTCTAGCACTATTTTCTGATTGGCTGGTTAGCTGAGTAACAAGTTCTACACTAGTGGGGGGGAGCTAGAACTTGGAGGGGCCTCCCATTGTTGCCCATTCTTCCTTCCTAATCAGTTACTTTCAGTTTTCAGCTGCTTTCTGGTGCTAACACTGGCGCGCGCGTTTCTAAGTAACAAACCCAGAGCTTCCAGACTTAGACTCTAGAGCAGCCGACTGAGGGGGCAGCAGACTTAAGCAACGAGCGTGGAAACCCGCATGCTGCATCGACAACGCATGTTACCCTAACCGGGTGCCTAGGTTTCTAGCTTGGTATCAGAGCCAGAGCGTAGCAGCAGCAGCAGAAGACTGGCGTACAGGTGCCAGACAACGCCGGCGGACCCCCATACGCGCCACTGCACGGGAAATGCTGCCGGAGTTTTTCCGGCAGCATTGATGCGCCTGGTGGCGGCGTCAGATTTCTTCCCACGGCCACTGGGCCAGGGAAAATGCTACCGAAATTTTTTCAGCAGCACTGACCCCCACACGTGACGCGAGGAGATAAGCGGCAGGCCACGTCCAACACCTGCGGGCGACGACGCACACTACAACGTCACCCAGGTGCACTGACTTGCACCAGCACGCAACAGCAGCAGTCTACAGCAGCGGCAGCCGCAGGCAATGACAGCGAGCAGTGGCAGCAGCAGCCAACAGCAGCTGCGTGCAGCAGGAGCAGCAGGCAGAAGCAGCAGCTCACAACAGCCCGCAGCAACAGCAGCCAGCAGCAGCAGCAGCCCACAGCAGCAACAACCCGCAGCTGCAGCTAGCAGCAGTAGCGGCCTGCAACAGTAGCTCGCATCAGCACCAGCCCGAAGTAGCAGTGAGCAGTAGCGGCGGCAAGCAGCAACTGTAGCAGCGTGCAGTAGCAGTAGCAGGCTGCAGTAGCCACAGCAGTAGCTAGCCGTAGTAGCAGCTGCAGCGAGCAGCTGCGAGCAGCGGCTGCTGCTGCTTGCTGCCCACAACGAGCAAGCAGCGAGTAGCAGCTCTCTGCTGCCAGGGAGCAGCATCCCACTGCCAACGAGCAGCAGCTCACTGCCAACGAGCAACAGCCCGCTGCTCGCAGCTGACAGCGTGCAGCTACCCGTTGTGACAGACGAGAAAGAGAAAAAAAATGCAAGAGAAAAAAAATCCCCCACCCCACCTGCTTTGCTGCCGTTCCTGCAACAGCTGCCTTCGGTGCTGCAGCAGCCATAGCAGTCGCAGCAGCCCACAACAGTAGCAGTTACTACTGCAACTGCAGGCGCAGCAGCAGCAGCAGTAGCAACAGTAGTAGTAGCAGCCACAACAGCAGCAGTGGAAGCAGCTGCAACAGCAACAGGAGCAACAGCTACAGCAGCAGCAGTAGCACCAGTAGTACCAACTATAGTAGCAGCAGCAGTAGCAGCACCAACAGCAGTAGCAGTAGCAGCAAATGCAGTAGCAGAAGTAGCAACAAAAACTGCAGCAGCGGTCCCAACAACCGCCACTACTGATGTCAGCATCCCGCTGCTGATGTCACTGCTGATGTCATTGCTAATGTCATCAACTCATAAGAAAAAAACAAAAGAAAGGGGCACGGGAAGGGGGAAGTAATCCTAAGGGTGGACAGGACGTCCACTGCCCTCAGCAGACGTCACTACTGACCTCAGCAGCACACAAAGAGAAAACAAAAAAGAACAAAACAAAAGGGCATCACACCATGGCAGGTAGCCCCACTCGGGAGGGGTCCTCCTCTTTTGGGGGGACCCCCACCCCCCTTTCTTACAGTTGCTGCAGAAGTAGTAGCAGCAGCAGCAGTAGCAGCAGGAGCAGCAGTAGCAGCACAACCAGTAGCAACAGCAGCAACAACAGGAGCAGAAAGAGCAGCAGGAGCAGCAGCAACAGTGGAGGCAGCAGTAGCAACAGGAGGAGCAGCAGCGGCAGCAGTCCTCTGACGTCGTTGGTGACAACCCTGACCCCCTCGCTGCTCTTCAGCAATAGCTCGCCGCCCTGACGCAACAACTTGCGGCACTACAACCGTTGGTCTCTTAGTCTGCCCCCAGTGTGCCTCCATCCTTCTCCCCTCCAGGGAACGCCAGCCTAGTTATGTCCACTGCCACGCAATACCTGGCGAAGCAGCAGACTCAGCGCCAGTGACAGACAGTGACCTCCGTCCTTGGCCCCACTTTTTATGCCGGCCGCAGGAAAAAGGACTTTGAGATGTCGTCGCTGCCGCTTCAGGCCGACGAGCAGTTCCGAAGCTGGGAGATCAGCTTCCGCATCTGAGCGCAAGGTGAGGGCCTATGGGCATACTACACCCTGCCGTATGATGCCACCCAGGCCGACCAGCTATATGATGCTAGTGGTGCCGTCCGGGCTCTAGTCCCTGTCGCCCCTCCGGCTTCCCGCCTCGCCCTCGAGCCCTTCTTAGGCGACTTCACCGCTGATGCCACCCTGGACCCTGCAGCCGCGTGGCACGTCCTCACTTGTACCCATCGCCTTTCCAGGGACGCTGAGACTAGCCGCCTGCTGCGGGAGTTCAACTCCCTGCACATGGGGGAGACCGAGACGGTCACCTCCTACTGGCAGCGTGTAGAGGACATCCTTCGTCGCCTCGGGAACTCTGCCCCATCCCCTCTGGCCGTGCTCCTCACCATCAAGCTCGGTGCCACCGAAGCGTACACGGACGTCTTCGTCCACTACCCTCACGACGTCCTCTCCACCATGGCGGCCCAGGGCACCCTCATACCCTGGGCATACGAGCTCTTCCTCCGAATTGAGGAAGCTCGTCTGGAGTCCCGACTCCAGCGTACGGAGGCCGTCGCCTCCCCTGCCGTCGCCTCCCCTGTCATCGCCTCTGTGGCCGTCGCCTCCCCCGCCGCCTCCCCCGTCGCAGCTACCTCATCATCGTTGGGGAAGAAGAAGCATCAGAACAAGAAAGGCAAGGGTCAGCAGCAGTAGTCGTTGACCGGGTCCAAAGGTGGCGGCTCGGTCTGCCACAACTGTGGCCAGCCCGGGCACGGAGGGTACACGTGCCCTCTACGGATGGATGAGGCACGCGACATCGCCACCATGCATCGCCAACGCAAGCGCCACCTCGCCTCTGCCACTGTAGCTGTCGCTGGCTCTGACACCCCGGCCTTGTCGAGCAGCTCCACCACTCCGGTTGCTTTGCCAGTCCCACCGACACCAGCGCCGCAACCGTCGGCGCCGGCACAGTCATCCTTCTACCCAGGCTCCGGCGCTATCACCCTGTACTCCGTCTACACTCCCAGCCCGTCCTCCCGTGAGCGCCAACTGGAGCAGTTCATCCCACACCACCTAGGCCTGCCTCGCCCTCCTCCCCAGGGAAGTGCGAGTTGCATCACTTCCTGCTCTCCTGTCCAGCCCTGCATGACTGAGACTGAGGTACGGTCGTGCCCCATTTCCTCTTCTATCTCATCATCTCTCATGGTCTCCGCTACCCCCTCTCAGGACAACGTTGCTTGGCTTGACAATTGGCAGTCTCGGTTCGCACCTCCTTCCACCGCGTCCGCGTCCCTTGCTTGCTGCCATGTGACCGTTAGTGATCTTGCGATCCCGGTCCAGGACCCTACTGAGACCTGGATCATCGACTCCGGGGCCACGCATCACATGACGGCCTCTCGTGAGGCCTTTAGTATGCTCGGTCCTGTAGGTAATGTTTCCGGTGTCCGGACAGGCTCTGGCCAAGTGTTGCCTATCCGTGGTGTTGGCGTCGTTCTTTTCCGCGGTCTCTCTGGTGACGTCTTTCTGACCGATGTCCTCTTCCTCCCTGGTCTTGAGCTAAGCCTTCTGTCCGTCACTGCCCTTGACCACATGAGCATGGACATTGTGCACTCACGTGCAGTTGGAACTGTGTCGTTGCGTCCGTCTGGCCTTGTTGTACTGCACGCCACCGCCCGTGGTAACCTGTGGCATGTACCTCGTCTCTCCTCCTCTCCTTCCATCTCCTCCCCGTCGGCCGCCACAGGCCATGTGTTTGTCACCAGTACGCTTTCTCCTCAGCACACTCGCCTCTTGCACCGCCGTCTCTGCCGTCGTATACAGCATGCTCCGCACCCAGCCGGCCAAGGGCCTTGACCCGGAGACTTTTCCCCTCCCGTGTCCAACTGAGTGCATTGACTGCGCTCAGGGGAAGGTGCACCGGTCCACGTATCCCTTGTCTTCCTCCCGTGCGTCCGCCCCCCTCGAACTTGTCCATTCGGACGTCATGGGTCCTCTCCCCACCGAGTCCGTCGGCGAGCATGGTCGTTACGTCCTCACCCTCACTGATGATTATTCTCGCTACCGCTGGGTCCTCTGCCTTCGACAGAAGAGCGATGTCGCCCACGCCATCCAGGACTGGTTTGTCCTTGCGGAGCGCGAGTGTGGCTGCTCTCTCTGCCGCTTTCGCTCTGATGATGGTGGTGAGTACATGGGTGAAGCCACAACCTTACTTGCCTCCCGCGGAATCCGCCATGAGACGTCCGCGCCTTACACGCCCGCCCAGAACGGTGTCTCCGAACGGTGGAACCATACCATGACAGACGCCGTCCGCACCATGCGGGTCGAGTCTGGTCTCTCAGATGGCTTCTATTTTGAAGCCATGGCCTACATGACCTGGGTCTGAACCGGATTCCCCACGGTCCCCTTCCCCGCCAGTCCACATCGTACCAGCATTGGTGCGTTCAGCGAGATGACCTCCGCCCGGCTCGCGTCTGGGGCTGCATGGCCATTGTGTGGCTGCCCGTCCTGCAGCAGGGCGGCAAGCTCGCCCCCCGCGGATGTCCCTGCACTTTCCTCAGTGCCTCTTGTCAGTCCAAGGCCTGGCGCTTCTGGGATCCCTCCCAACACTACATCCTTGAGTCCCGGGACGCCCTCTTTTTCGAGGACCTATTTCCTCGCGACCGCATTCGCTCCGGCTGGTCCGTGTCTATCCCGTCGCGTGGGGGAGTGGTGAGTCCATCCTCCGTCCTACCACTTCCGGATGACACATCCCTCAGTCCCTCTGAGCCAGCAGCCCCAGTCGCGGCCGCTGGTCCCTCTGAGCCGGCAGCCCCTGTCGCGTCCGCTAGTCCCTCCGGGCCAGCAGCCCCAGTCGCGTCCGCTGGTCCCTCCGGGCCGGCAACCCCAGTCGCGTCCGCTGGTCCCTCCGGGCCAGCAGCCCCAGTCGCGTTCGCTGGTCCCTCCGGCCGGCACCCCCAGTCGCATCAGTTGGACCCTCCGGGCCATCAGCCCCAGTCGCGTCCACTGGTCCCTCCGGGCCAGCAGCCCCAGTCGCGTTTGCTGATCCCTCCGGGCCGGCCGCCCCAGTCGCGTTCGATGATCCCTCCGGACCGGCCGCCCCAGTCGCGCCCGCTTGTCCTTCCTGGCCGGCAGCCCGAGTCGCGTCCGTTGGTCCCTCCGGGCCATCAGTCCCAGTCGTGTCCGCTGGTCCCTCCGGGCCAGCAGCCCCAGTTGCGTCCGCTGGTCCCTGCGGGCCAGCAGCGCCAGTCGCGTCCGCTAGTCCCTCCGGGCCGACAGCCCCGGTTGCATCCGCGGGCCCCTCCTGGCCAGCAACCCCGTCCGCCTCCATTGGCCCGGCAGACTCAGTGCCATCGCCTGCCCTGCCATGCTACACGCGTGGCCCAGGCGGCAGCCTCCGACCTAGACCGTCAGTGAGTACGCAGACCATCACACCGAGCTCCGTGGCGCCTCGACCCCCCGTGGCTCCACGTGTCTCCTCCACTCCCACAGTCGTGAGTGGGGATCCTGGCACCAAGGCCCTCGGTCTGACCACCTCGGCCATCATTACAAACCTTCACCCGGGCTCCGCACTGGGCTACGCCATGCATCATCATGAGCATCGGTACGCTGTCGTGGCTGCACTCGTGCAAATCCCAACTGGAGCGTGAGATGCACACGCTCTCTCAGTCCGCTCCACAGTACGCCCGGAGGACCCAGACACCCTGCGCGAGGCACGAGCCTCTCCTGAGGCCGCACACTAGGACGCTGCTTGCGCCGATGAGCTCGCCGCCATCCGACAGCACCACCTGTATGACCTCGTCGACCTTCCTCCAGGACGGAAGGCCATCGGCGCCAAGTGGGTCTTTCAGCGCAAGTGGAAGCCCGACGGGTCCTTGGACAAGTACAAGGCCCGCCTTATAGCCAAGAGGTTTGCCCAGATTCCTGGAGTCGATTACGACCGGATCTTTGCCCTAGTTGGCCGATTCTCCACTAGCTGGGCACTCTTCAGCCTGGTCGCCCAGCATGGGTGGGAGCTGCATCAGATGGATGTGAGCAACGCTTTTCTCCATGGTTCACAGGAGGGTGAGGAGCTCTACATGGTGCAGCCTCCATGCTTTCACGATGGAACTGGGAGAGTCTGGTGACTACGCAAGGCCCTCTATGGCCTGAAGCAATTGCCTCGGTGCTGGAACCAAGAAATCAGCACCACGCTCCTTCGTGGTGGGCTCCTGCGCAGCACCGCTAACCCCGCACTATTTGTCAGTCCGTGAGGCCAGAATTTCGCCGCTGTTCTGGTTTACGCCGATGATCTCCTCATTGCATCGCCAGACACGGCTGCCATCCAGCGTGTCAAGGATCTGCTGCACGCCGCCTACCAGATGAAGGACCTTGGTGTTGGTTTTTGCGCATCTCTCATTGCATTCTATTGTGTCCTCCCAGCTTGTGTACATCGGCGTGCAAATGACTGACGGCGAGACTCGACGCTGATGGAGTGTCATCCGGTGGAGCCAACACATGCTGAGGTCTACTCGTAGTTCGCTGGAGCCTCCTCTCTCCGGTGACGTGCTCAGCTCCATCGGAAGGCCTCCTCGGCGGTCGTGCTGCTGGCAGTCACTGCCACCGCAGTTGCTGACTGCATGCGTCCAGCGCGTCCCATCGCATTTGCATCGTCATGCTCTGCCTAGGGTCCTTGTTGCATGCTGCATGGCCCTGTTCGGCATCATGGACCACCGTAGGCACTGCCCGGGTTCGGGCAGCCATAACCCGTTGCTACTATTTTTCTAGCTGATTCTGACCGCACGACTACGTTTGCAGCGTCGATATTATGGTATGGTCCAGTTTTCAGGCAAAACGGACAACGCCCGGGTTTTGGGCTGTCAGGCGTCTGGCAGGGCTCACCGAGAAAACCCTGCCTGCCAGAAAATAGGTCCAGTCCTATTTTCTGATTGGCTGGTAAGCTGAGTAACAACTTCTACACTAGTGGGGGGGAGCTAGAACTTGGAGGGGTCTCCCATTGTTGCCCATTCTTGATTGCTAATCAGTTACTTTCAGTTTCCAGCTGCTTTCTGGCGCTAACACTGGCACGCGCACTTCTGAGTAGCAGACCCAGAACTTCCAGAATTAGTCTCTAGAGCAACAGACTTAGGGGGCAGTTGACTTAAGCAACTAGCATAGAAGCCCGCACGCTGCATCAACAACGCTGTTGCCCCAACCTGCTGCCTAGCATTTCTGTCTTGGTATCAGAGCCAGAGCGTAGCAGCAGCAGCAGAAGACTGACGTACAGGTGCCAGACAACGCCGGCGGAGCTCCATACGCGCCAGTGCAGGGGAAATGCTACCGGATTTTTTCCGGCAGCATTGACCCGCCTGGTGGCGGCGTCAGAATTTTTCCCACGGCCACTGGGCCAGGGGAAATGCTACCGGATTTTTTCCAGCAGCACTGATCCCACGCTTCACGCGAGGAGGTGAGCGGCCGGCCACGTCAGGCCCTTGCTGGCGATGACGCACACGGCGACATCCTCCAGGTGTGACTGACAGCAGCAACCAGCAGTAGCAGCAGCAGCTTGCCGCAGTAGCAAGTAGTGGCAGCAGCAGCCAGCAGCAGCAGCACACAGCAGCAGCTGGCAGCAGCAGCAGCTCGTAGCAGCAGCAGCCCGCAGCAGCAGCAGCCGGCAACAACAGCAGCGGCAACGAGCAGCAGCCGGTAGCATAAGCAACGCACAACAGCTCGCAGCAGTAGCAGCCGGTAGCGGCAGCAGCAGCCGGCCGTAGCAGCAGTAGCAGCAGCAGCAGCTGCAGCAACAACCGCAGCAGCAACAGCCGCAGCTGCCCGCAACTCACTCCTCACTACGAGCAGCGAGCTGCTGGCAGCGAGTTCGCTGCCCGCAGCGAGCAGCGAGCAGCAAGCAGCGAGCTCCCTGCTCGCAGCTCGTCGCTTGCAGCGAGCAGCGAGCTCGCAGCGACGAGCAAGAGAAACACAAAAAAAAGCACAGGGACCCCCCCTATTTGCTGCAAGCGCGGCAGCAGCAGCAACAATCGCAACAGCAGCCGCAACAGCCGTAGCAGCAGCCGAAGCTACTGTAGTAGTTGCAGCTGTAGCCGCAGCCACAGCAGCCACAGCCGCAGCAGCAGCCGTAGCCGCAGTCGCAATAGCAGCAGCAACAGTAGTAGCGGCCGCAGCAGCTGCAGCAGCAGCCGCAGCTGTAGCCACAGCAAGTAGCAGCAGTAGCTGTTGCAGCAGCAGCAGCCGCAGCCACAGCAGCAACAGTAGCAGCAGCGGCCGCAGCAGCCACAGCAGCAGCTACAACAGCAACAACAACAGCAGCAACAGCAGCCACCGCGGCAACAGCAGCAACAACAGCCGCAGCAGCGGCGGCAGCACCAACAACCACGGCTGCAGCCCCACATCGGCAACTGCATCAACCGATGCTGACATCAGCGGCCGTTCGCTGACGTCACTGCTGCCGTCACTGCTGACGTCATCAACAACAAAAAAACAGGGGGCCACACAGTAGCACTGCACACATGCAGTAGCCTCTGCTGACGTCACTGCTGACATCAGCAGTGTACAAACAAAAAGGAAAAAAAGGGACACTAAATCATGGCTGGTAGTCCCGGTGAGGAGGGGTCCTCCTCTGTTGGGGGGACCCCTACCCCTCCTTTCTTGCAGCGACTGCAGCAGCAGCAGCAGCAGTAGCAGCACCAGCAGTAGCAGCACCAACAGTCGCCGCCACCGCAACAGCAGCAGCCGAAGCAGCAGCAGCAGCCGTTGCCGCCGCCGCAGCAGCAGTAGCCGCCGCTGCTACAGCAACAGCAGCCGCCGCCGCCGCAGTAGCAGCAGCCGAAGCAGCAGCAGCAACACCAGCAGCAACAGTAGTAGTAGTAGCAGCCCACTGGTGTCGTTGGCGGAAACCCTAACCCCCTCATTTCTCTTCAGCAACAGCTCGCCGCCTTGACGCAGCAACTTGCAGCGCTACAGCCAGTCTCCTCCCAGACCACCACCAGTGTGCTGCCGTCGCTCATCCCTCCCGGGCACGCCAGCCCCGCTGTGTCTGCTGCCACGTACAACCTGGCACAGCAGCAGACTCAGCACCAGTGGCAGACAGTGACCTCCGTCCTTGGCCCCACTATGAGTGCCGGCTGTAGGCAGAAGGACTTTGAGACGCCGCCGCCGCCGCTTCAGGCCAGCGAGCAATTCCGGAGCTGGGAGCTCAGCTTTCGGATCTGGGCGTAGGGTGAGGGCCTATGGGCATACTACACCCTTCCCTACGACTCCACCCAGGCCGATCAGCAGTATGACGCTGGTCGCGCCGTCTGTGCCCTCGTTCCAGTCGTCCCTCCAGCTTCCCGCCTTGCCCTGGAGCCCTTCCTCGGCGACTTCACCGCTGGCGACATCCCAGACCCTGCGGCCGCATGGCATGTCCTCACCAGGCCCCATCGCCTGTCCAGCGACGCTGAGATCAGCCGTCTACTCCGGGAGTTCAACTCCCTACACATGGGGGAGACCGAGACGATCACTACCTACTGGCAGCGGGCGGAGGACATCCTTCGTCGACTCGGCAAATCTGATACGCCCCCTCTGTCCTCACCATCAAGCGCAGCGCCACCAGCGCGTATGCAGACGTCTTCATACACTACCCCCAAGACGTCCTCTCCACCATGGAGGCTCAGGGCATCCTCATGCCCTAGGCATATGAGCTCTTCCTCTGCATTGAGGAAGCTCGCCAGGAGTCCCAGCTCCATCGCACGGAGGCCCTTGCATCCCCTGCCGTCGCCTCCCCTTTCGTTGCTTCCGTGGCCGTCGCCTCATCCACCGCAGCTACTTCATCGTCTTCGGGAAAGAAGAAGAGAAGCTGGAACAAGAAAGGCAAGGGTCCACCGCAATAGCAGCAGCAGCAGTCGTAGACCGGGTCCAGCGGTGGTGGCTCGGTCTACCACAACTGTGGCCAGCCCGGGCACGGGTGGTACACGTGCCCTCTCCTGACGGACGAGGCGCGTGTCATTGCCACCATGCGTCGCCAGCGGGAGCGCCGTCTTGCCTCTGCTGTCGTTGCTGCTGCTGGCCCTGACACTCCGACCTCGTCTAGCAGCTCTGCCACTCCGACAGCTCTGCCTGTCCCGCAGACACCCGCACCGCAGCAGTACTACCCACAGCCGTCGGCGCCTCCGCTTCCTTCGCCGGCTCAGTCCTCCCACTACCCGGGCTCTGGCGCCGTCACTCCGCACTCCGTCTACACTCCTGGGCCGTCCTCCCGTGAGCGTAAGCTGGAGCAATTCATCGCGCTCCAGCTTGGCCTGCCTCGCCCTCCTCCCCAGGGAAGTGCGAGTTGCGTCACCTTCTGCCCTCCTGCCCAGCCCTGCATGACTGAGATTGAGCTGCGGTCGTGTCCCGTTTCCTTGTCTGTCTCGTCCTCTCCCGTGGTCTCCTCCACCCCACTCGTTGACGACATTGCGTGGCTTGACCATTGGCAGTCTCGGTTCGCACCTCCTTCCACCGCGTCTGTGTCCCTTGCTTGCTGCCATGTGACCGTGAGCGATCCGGCGACCCCTGTCCAGGACCCTGCTCAGACCTGGATCATCGACTCCGGGGCCACGCATCACATGACGGCCTCTCGTGAGGCCTTCAGTATGCTCGGTCCTGTAGGTGATGTCTCCGGTGTCCGGACGGGTTCCGGTCAAGTGTTGCATGTCCGTGGTGTTGGCGTCGTTCGTTTCCGTGGTCCTGCCGATGGCGTCTTTCTGTCCGATGTCCTCTTCGTCCCTGGTCTCGAGCTCAGCCTCCTGTCTGTGACTACCCTTGACGGCATGAGCATGGACGTTGTACACTTGCGTGGTGTCGGCATTGTGTCGTTGCGTTCGTCTGGTCTTGTCGTACTGCACGCTACCGCCCGTGGCAAACTGTGGCATGTTCCTCGCCTCTCCTCTTCTCCTCCCATCTCCTCCCCATCGACCGCCACAAGACATGTGTTTGTCACCAGTACGCTTTCTCCTCAGCACACCCGCCTCTTGCACCGCCACCTTTCCCACGTCCACTCTGCCGCCGTAGAGAGCATGCTCCGCACCCAGCCGACCAAGGACCTTGACCCAGAGACTTTCCCTCTCCGGTGCCCCACTGAGTGCATTGACTGCGCTCAGGGGAAGATGCACCGGTCCATGTACCCCTTGTCTTCCTCCCGTGTGTCCGCCCCTCTCGACCTTGTCCACTCGGACGTCATGGGCCCTCTCCCCACTGAGTCCATCGGTGAACATGGCCGCTATGTCCTCACCCTTACGGACGACTATTCTCGCTACCGTTGGGTCTTCTGCCTTCGGCAGAAGAGCGATGTCGCCCGAGCCATTCAGGACTGGCTTGTCCTCACGGAGTGCGAGTGTGGCCGCCCTCTTCGCCACTTTCGCTCCGATCGTGGTGGAGAGTACATGGGTGAGGCCACGACCTCTCTCGCCTCCCGCGGGATCCACCATGAGACGTTTGCGCCCTACACACCCGCCCAGAACGGCGTCTCCGAGCGGTGGAACCGTACCATGGCCGACACCGTTCGCACCATGCGGGTCGAGTCCGGTCTCTGCGATGGCTTCTATTTTGAAGCCATGGCCAACATGACCTGGGTCTGGAACCAGGTTCTCCACGGTCCCCTTCCCTGCCAGTCCACGCCATGCCAGCACTGGTGCGGTCGGCGCGCTAACCTCCGCCCGGCTCGCGTCTGGGGCTGCGTGGCCATTGTGTGGCTGCCCGCCCCACAGCACGGCGGCAAGCTCGCCCCCCGCGGACGCCCCTGCACCTTCCTCGGTGTGTCTCGTCAGTCCAAGGCCTGGCGCTTCTGGGGCCCATCCCGACACTGCATTGTCGAGTCCCGTGATGCCCTCTTCTTCGAGGACCTGTTTCCCCGTGACCTCATCCGCTCCGGGTCGTCCGTGTCCCTCCCGTCGCGTGGGGGAGTGGTGAGTCAGTCCTCCGTCCTGTCACTTCTGGGTGACACATCACTCCGTCCCTCTGAGCCGGTAGCGCCCTTGTAGCGTCCTCCGGTCCCCCAGGGCCGACAGTCCCAGTCGCGTCCACTGGCCCCTCCAAGCCAGCTACCCCCGTCGCGTCAGCTGGCCCCTCCGGACCAGCGTCTGGTGACAGCGTCTGAGCTCTACATGGTGCGGCCCCGAGGCTTCGACGACGGCACTGGGAGAGTATGGCGGCTGCAAAAGGCCCTCTATGGCCTGAAGCAGTCACCTCGGTACTGGAACCAGGAGATCAGCAGCACGCTTCTCCGTGGCGGCCTCCAGTGCAGCACCGCTGACCCCGCACCGTTCGTCAGCCCGCGAGGTCACACCTTCGCCGCAGTTCTGGTCTACGTCAACGATCTCCTCATTGCGTCGCCAGACACGGCCGCCATCCAGCGTGTCAAGGACTTGCTGCACGCCGCCTACCAGATGAAGGATCTCGGGTCTGCCCGAGTCTTCCTGGGCATGGAGCTTGAGCATGATCGCTCCAAGGGCATCCTGCACGTCCACCAGGCTGCCTACGTGTAGACCCTGTCCACTCGCTTCGCCGAGGACCTGCCCCTTGTGCCTAGCGCATCTTCACCCATGTCACCCGATGGCCAGGTGAAGCTGAAGAGTCCTGACCCAGCTGTTGTGGGGGAGCCAGTTGATGTGACCACGTATCTGCGGGTCATCGGGTCACTGATGTTCCTGACGACGACCACACGTCCAGGCATCGCGTTCGCCGTCAACCTCCTGGCCCAGTTCTCTCAGGAGCCGCGTCACCTCCACTTCGAGGCCGCGATCCGAGTGCTGCGCTATGTCGTCTCGACCCCTCGGCGAGGTCTCATGTTCCGCCGNTGACCCAGCTGTTGTGGGGGAGCCAGTTGATGTGACCACGTATCTGCGGGTCATCGGGTCACTGATGTTCCTGGCGACGACGACGCGTCCAGACATCGCGTTCGCCGTCAACCTCCTGGCCCAGTTCTCTCAGGAGCCGCGTCACCTCCACTTCGAGGCCGCGATCCGAGTGCTGCGCTATGTCGTCTCGACCCCTCGGCGAGGTCTCATGTTCCGCCGTCAGCCGTCGGTCGTCGCAGTGGGCTACACCGACAGTGACTGGGCCGGCACTCCAGACGGTAAGAGTCGCACAGGCTGGATCTTTCTAATCGGCGGCACAGCTGTGTCCTGGCGCAGTGGCAAGCAGGGGTGCATTGCACGCAGCACTGCTCAGGCTGAGTACGTGGCCCTTGGCTCAGGCGTGTGTGAGAGTGTGTGGTTGCACCGTCTGTTGTCCAAGTTGCGTCAGTCTGTCACATCCATCACCTTGCATTGTGACAATGATAGTGCCATGGCCATCGCCGACAATGACGGTGTGCATCACACACGCACAAAGTACATCAATGTTGAGTATCACTATGTGCGTTTGTTGTTGCATGACGGCAGCATCAACATCGTATGGGCTGAGACAACACGGCAGTTGGTTGACTTCCTGACCAAGGCACTGAAGCGGGACTCGTTCAAGAAGGCTGTGAGTTCGGTTTGTGTGCGTCCGTGAGTTGCCCTCTTTGTCTCTGCCTACGTCTCTGCGTACCTTGGAGGAGTCTGGATGTTGATCGTTTCTCTGCCCGCCCATGTACACTACGCCTGTGAGTCATGGGGGAGTGTTGGTTTTTGCGCATCTCTCATTGTGCTCTGTTGTGTCCTCCCGACTTGTGTACATCGGCGTGCAGATGACTGAAGGCAAGACTCGACGCTCATGGAGTGTCATCCGGTGGAGCCGATGCAGGCTGAGGTCTACTCGCAGTTCGCTGGAGCCTCCTCTCTCCGGTGACGTGCTCAGCTCCATCGGCAGGCCTCCTCGGCGGTCGTGCTGCCGGCGGTCACTGCCAACGCAGTTGCTGTCTGCATGCTTCCAGCGCGTACCATCGCGTCTGCATCGTCATGCTCTGTCTAGGGTCCTTGTTGCATGCTGCATGGCCCTGTTCGGCATCATGGACCACCGTAGGCACTGCCCGGGTTCGGGCAGCCATAACTCTTTGCTACTATTTTCTAGCTGATTCTGACCGCACGACTGTGTTCGCAACGTCGATATTATGGTATAGTCCAGTTTTCAGGCAAGACGGACGACGCCCGGGTTTTGGGTTGTCGGGCGTCTGGCAGGGCTCACCGAGAAAACCCTGCCTGCCATAAAATAGGTCCAGAGCTATTTTCTGATTGGCTGGTAAGCTGAGTAACAACTTCTACACTAGTGGGGGGGAGCTAGAACTTGGAGGGGTCTCCCATTGTTGCCCATTCTTGATTGCTAATCAGTTACTTTCAGTTTCCAGCTACAATCTGGCACTTCTGAGTAACAAACCCAGAGCTTCCAGACTTAGTCTCTAGAGCAGCAGACCGAGGGGGCAGCTGACTTAAGCAACTAGCGTGGAAGCCCGCACGCTGCATCAACAACGCTGCTGCCCCAACCTGCTGCCTAGCATTTCTGTCTCTTGGGTCTGCCAGAGTGTTCCTGGGCATGGAGCTCGAGGACGATCGCTCCCAGGGCGTCCTGCACATCCACCAGGCCGCCCATGTGCAGACACTGTCCACCCGCTTTGCGGAGGACCTGCCACTCGTGCCAAGCGCATCCTCACCCATGTCACCCGATGGCCAGGTGAAGCTGGAGAGTTCTGACCCAGCCGTTGTGGGGGAGCCAATTGACGTGACCACGTACCTGCGAGTCATTGGGTCATTGATGTTCCTGGCGACGACGACGCGCCTAGACATCGCGTTCGCCGTCAACCTCCTGGCCCAGTTCTCTCAGGAGCCGCGTCACCTCCACTACGAGGCCGCGATCTGAGTACTACGCTATGTTGTCTCGACTCCTCGGCGAGGTCTCATGTTCCGCCGCCAGCCGTCTGTTGTCGCGGCGGGCTACACCGATAGTGACTCGGCCGGCAGTCCGGACGGTAAGAGTCGCACAGGCTGGACCTTTCTGATTGGCGGCACGGCTGTGTCCTGGCGCAGTGGCAAGCAGGGGTGCGTTGCACGCAACAATGCTGAGGCTGAGTACGTTGCTCAGGTGCGTGTGAGAGTGTGTGGTTGCATCGTCTATTGTCCGAGTTGCGTCAGCCCGTCGCATCCATCACGTTACACTATGACAATGAGAGTGCCATGGCCATCGCCGAAAATGACGGCGTGCATCTCACACGCACAAAGCACATCAATGTTGAGTATCACTATGTGCGTTCGTTGTTGCATGACGGCAGCATCAGCATCGTGTGGGTTGAGACTGCACGGCAGTTGGCTGACTTCTTGACCAAGACACTGAAGCGCGACTCATTCAAGAAGGCTGTGAGTTCAGTCGGCATGCGTCCGTGAGTGACTCTCTCTGTCCCTGCTTCCGTCTCTGCTTGGCCTGGGGGAGTTTGGTCGTTGACAGTGTCTCTGCCCGCACATGTGCACTACGCCTGTGAGTCATGGGGGAGTGCTGGTTTTCTTGCATCTCTCATTGTACTCTGTTATGTCCTCCCGACTTGTGTGCATCGGCCTGCAGATGAGTGATGGCGAGACTTGACGCCGTTGGAGTGTCGCTCGATGGAGCCGACGCACGGTGAGGCCCACTCACCCGTTGCTGGAGCCTCCTCCCTCTGGCGATGCGCTCAGCTCCATCGGCAGGCCTCCTCGGTGGTCGGGCCGCCAACGGTCACTGCCACTGCAGATGTTGTCTGCATGCACATAGCGCTGTGTCTAGCTGTGGCATTGCGTCTGCAGCATCATGCGATGCCTAGGGTCCATGTCTCCTACTGTATGGCCCTGTTTGGCATCGTTGACTGTCGTAGGCACTACCTGGGTTCGTGCAGCCATAACTTCTTATAGCTATTTTTCTAGCTGATTTTGATCGCACGACTGCGTTCGCAACATCGGTATTCTGGTATGGTCCAGTTTTCACGCAAAACGGATGACGCCCGGGATTTGGGCTGTCTGGCGTCTGGCAGGGCTCACCGAGAAAACCCTGCCTGCCAGAAAATACGGGGGGGTGACCATATACCCATCGATTTCCCGATAGATCCCCCATATCCATGTATCGCTCTTTAACAACCCCATATCCACATGGCGCGGACTTTATGTCTCCCATGCCACATGCTCGCTCTTTTCGATCGCCATGTCCAGGCGTATTTGAAAATGAACGCAATGTCCACTACATTTTATATTAACAACGAAATATCCACAACGCAATGGACGGTGACACGCATTTCGGTAGAACGGAACCGAGGCGTACGGGCGGTGACTAGGTGCGGCTCTGACAGTTTGCAGTTTCACCTGAGAAGTAAAGGACAATGGAATAGGAGACATCCCGCGAATACAGACAAGTTCGATTGCCAGGACATAAGGACGAATGACTACTGTACTCGCAAGTCGAAGTGGCAGCAGCCTTCCGGGGGGTGGTGGGTTTGTTTTGCAAACCCACTTGTCTACGCCGTGAAACGCCGCAATGATATTGATATCAGCGTCGAAGACAGTCGAAGAAGAATCGTTTGAAGAACTCCGCCGAGAAGTGTGATTGGTCGTTTCACTGTCCACCAGTGACCACCGCGAATGGACGCTCCATCTGCCCCTGCCACGCTCATGACGCTTTGCTTCGTACTCTTGCTGACTGCGTGAAAGTACTTGAGTTAAACGTATAAACCCAGCGGTTTCACCGAAGACTTACAGGTTGTTCGCGTAACTCGCGCGATAGGGTTCCACTTCCAGATGTTGGACATGGACCGGATGAACGTACAACTCCCTCTGCCTCCGATGCTACGTTGGGGTAACATCGAAGACGCTCGACATGGTCCATGGGATGTGGTCATTCCCGTTCCACCAAAACCAACATGTGACGAGGCTGAGGCTGCATGGCGCCACCTTAAGGCTCGGTGGGACGCCATGTATGACCATGCGCCGCCGAGTCCTCACACCATGTGTTGGATTTTGGGTATGCGCGCTCCAAGTAGCCGCCCAGTGTATGCGAAAAGTGACTGGCAGCCGTGGGTGCAGATGCATCCCATGACGTTGTCGCGTATGTGACCCCATGGTTCTTTCGTCATTAATCGTCAAGTTTTTTTTATGAGATGTCCAGGATATACGCTTCATATTGCTCACGGTTTAATAACAGGTACTCCATATGAAGGAACACTATAGACTTCTCATTACTACAACTTACAGGGAAGTTGTGACACTTTAGTGTCTAAATCACTCGCATGAACTTTTCCCAATCCCATGGTTCTTTTGTTATCAATCATGTACTTTTTACAATGGGATGCCCAAGTACGTCTCCAGCCTAATCAGCGTCCATTCTATTGATACACTTTCCACACATTGGTACAAGTGTTTGCTGTTGTTGAGCTTTTACTGTTGTGATGTTATGGATACACGCTTCATATTGCACACGGTTTAATAACAGAAACTCCATATGAAGGAACACTCAACACTACCCAATACTACAACTTAGAGGGATGTTGATACCCTTCAGTGTCTGAATCCAAGATTCCACATCCACAGCACTCAGTGTGTACTGCCACTGATGAAAGGACCTGGAAGTCCACTGACCAACCATCGCTGGACCGAAGGAAGCAAAGAATGGATCCAGGCCATGATCTCACATGCCGGACACAAGTTTCCAGTAACATTGCAACCATGATGGTAGCAGTCCATAAACTCCAATTCTTCTTTAGTGACGGGTGAAGTAGAGTCTGCGCCCTCTTCGTCCCAATCCTTTACGTCGTAAAAGACATCTTCCTGCTCGTCCTCACATGCTCCATCCTTACAAGGACACATATACATCTTCACAATGTGCACTGGCCTTGGTCTCCACTCCTTCCACGTCATCACAATGTATGTCACTCCCGCACCAGCCATGAATGAAGTTACACATTCCATGGTTTGTGTGTGGATGTCAAACGTTGTTGACTTGAGTGAACTGGTGAAAAAGAGAATGAACCACTCGACTCTCTTTGACATTTATAGCTCACTTTGGCAACACTTTTGTGGGTAATTGTTATAAGTGTATCCGCTTTTGTGGGTAATTGTTATAAGTGTATCCGTTTCATTCACAAAAGCCTGGGTTTAACAAGTGCACACAAGAGAAGATGCATGATTTTTACAAAACATGTCAATATTCGATTCAACTCCATGGCGTTGTCCAAACTATTACAGCCACCGCACACGTACTACACTACAACCACACTGAAGCTACCCCTGCCACAATCCGCCTTCAGACAAAGCTGGACCTCCAGCAACCATGGAGCCCCATTGCTGGAGGGAAACCACCGAACACCTGCTCCTATGGGTCATTCCAGTCGACACCATTTCTCCTTAGCCATGACCTGCAACAGACACATAAGAACAATACGCAATGAATGAGCACATTTGCATAACTGACAAATGAGAACAAACTGTCCTAGGAGCACAAACATAAGAAACGTCCCTACATGTTAGAAGACATCGGGCTCGTCATCCCACCCCTCTGCGCACTCCTCCCAACCGTCCATGATGCATGCCTGTTGCTGTTCACGAACTGTCCTTGCCTCCCACTCCCTCTGCTACTGTGGGTCTGTGAATTGGTCGCCGTCCTCGGCCTCCTCGTCATCTGAGTCACTGAGGATGTGCCGTTCTGGGTAGTAAATCTCCTCCTGTGCAGAGTCGTAGCCTGCTGCCTCGGGGTCATACTCAGCGTCGTCTGTTTTTCCACCCGCTGCTCCTGTTGCCCTTGCAGTTGCTGCCACCACTGCAGAGGCAGCAGCAGCAACTCTGTCAGCTGCTTCAGAGGTGCTCTTGCGCCCCGCCTGCCCCGCCCATCCCCAGCCTGCGCCAATGCCAAGCACGCTCGTCCCTGGACTGGTTGCTGCTCCAGTCGTGCTCCTGCGCCCCGCCTGCCCCGCCCATCCCCAGCCTGCGCCAATGCCAAGCACGCTCGTCCCTGGACTGGTTGCTGCTCCAGTCGTGCTCCTGCGCCCCGCCTGCCCCGCCCATCCCGATCCTGCGCCAATGCCCAACACGTTCGTCCCTGGACTGTCGTTGGAAAGTAGGACAACATTTTCTGCTGCAGTACCTCCACCTCGTGAACCCCCTGTGGTGCTTCGGGGGGTACCAGTGGCAGTTGCGGCGACTGCTGCTGCTGCTGCTGCAGCTTCATTCTCCGCTTGGGTCTCTGCTGGGGGCCACCTGCCAGCATATGCCTCTGCCCTCACGGCAGCTTCTGCGCGCTGGAGTCGGCGTGTCAGAGCATTGGCTGCAGCCTCAACCGTAGGAGCCACAGCAGGCTTGTTTGTACACTTTTTTTTCGTGTGACCCTTTTGGCCACAGCGCGGGCAGATGTAGTTCTTGCGCCGTTTGTCCTCTCGGTCCTACCGTGCACTCTTCGGTCGTCCGGCTCCACGCTTAGGTCCTGGCTGCTGCCACAGCACACCCTCCTCGACTTTGAGCGAAGCTGGGTTAACGTCTGGCATGGGGAAATTGTAGGTGCGCCTGTAGGCCATACGCGTGAGTCCCACGTCGCACAGTGGCTTGGCCTGCTCCCCACGGCCGATGACGAATGCGCACGCATGTGCACATGGCTGGCCCCACTCCTTCCAGGCACCGCAGGTGCACGTGCGGTCCTGCACGTTCACCTTGTGCGTCCTGTTACTCGGACACTTGACACTGCAACTCTGCGGCCCTTCTTCCGTGACGTGGTACGTGTGCGCAAGGACGCTGCTGTTCAGAAGGCGCTTTGCAAGTGTTGGCGCCAGTTGCCCCTCGCACGACTTGCTCAACTTGCGCCTCTCTGCAAGCAAACGCTGCACCCATGTGTACAGAGATACAAATCAGTAGAACGGGAAAAGTTTCCTGCACTCAACGATGCTGGCGTTCAAATACTCCGCAGCGTTCGACGTGGTGTGTCCACCACGGCCGACAGGACAGTACAGCCTGGCCCACTGCTCCCTCGGTATGCCGCCCATCCCGTCTGCTCCAAGGAGATACACTGCAGCACGGGAGTTCACTACACGCAGTTGTTCTTCACACCTTGTCCACTCAGCGGGAGTCAGCGCATGTGCCAGTCGCCAAAACCAGTATCCTGCTTGTTTGCCAAACTTCTGCCTTATGTTCTGCCGCAGCTGGTAGCAGCAGTAGATGTGGTGAGCCCCTGGCAGCTCCTTCTCGACAGCATTCAACAAACCTTTGTCACGGTCCGAAATGACGACCGTACCCTTCTCCGCTGCTGTCGGGTAGGCTATTGCCAGCTGTTGCAAAAACCACGTCCAGTTGTCTTTATTTTCTCCCTACACCATGGCCCACGCCCTCGGCACGGCGTTGTCGTTGGCGTCGAAAAATTGGCTGATGAGGAGCACTTGTTTGTGGCCATTTTTGAGATGTGTGCCGTCCATCGTGAGGATTCGACGTGCATGCTGGAACCCAAGGAAGGTGGCACCAGGGGCGACAAACGCTCTCATGAAAACACCCTCTGCAGTCGCCTCCGCAACAGCATGTGTGTTGTGGTCCACCCGCTTCAGCTGCAGCGCACACAGCACATTGTGTTAGCTTATGTTCACATAAGCCCGGGTAAACAGGTAGGCCACATGCGGAACCCACGTACCTGGGCGCAGTAAAGTGGGAAAAGGCTCCAGGATAAGGCTTTGGGGCCGATGATATTTTCCTGCGCTTTCGTCTTCGCCCGGTACATGGTGTTCTTGTCTACGGCCTTGCCTGTGGCTTTGCGCACAACAGCAGCCAACGTCTTCACGTCTGCTGTGGGATTCCGCTTCAGCGTCGACTCAATATGACGCGCCACCCACTTCACTGTCTTCGCCGGGTCTCCACGCCCAACACCCGGGACACACTTATGACCGTCGACAAACTCGTCCACCACAACACCAGAACCATTTGCCGCGACATGGACACGTAGCAGCCACGGGCAGTCTTTTTCCTTGAACTGCCTGCACCGTGCAGTGAACCGCGTCTTCTCACTGCGTAGCCAGCGAATCGTCATTCGGTTTGTGATGGCGTAGTCGTCCACTGCAGCGCGCGCCTCAGCCATGTCCCGGAATGACATCCCACCGGGAAAAGTAGTTTCCGTCCTTCTGCGTTTTGGGGCCTCACCAGACGCCTCATCGTCGGAGGAAACTCCAAAACAAACAAGGACATGGCAGGATTCAAAACCTGGATCGAGAACCAAGTATTCTTTACACCAAGGGAATACGTGACTGACTGTTTACCAGCTACATGAATCGGTCGGGACAGCCTCAAAGTGTCTCGTGCTTGTTCGGGCGAGATGAGGAGCACCTGAGCACGCTGCTCATGCTCAAAGTGCTCGTCGTACACGAGGTTTTGAGAGGAAAGGGTTTGGGGCATGAGACCTGGCTCGTTGAGTTGCGGACGTGAGAGACCACGGCGTTCAGAAACCACAATAGCGTCACCTGAACTACGCCTACGGGACGCAGCCCACTGCAGCTGGGCAGCCATGTTGGACGACCTGGGTACATTACATGTAAAATCAGAAGTAAATACACTACATACCCATTCTCACCGGGCTCAGAGGCGTCCACAAGCGCTTCCATGGCGCGCGGCTGTCCTTCGTGGTGGGTGTCTCTCCAGCATGACGGGGCCTTGGACCCTACTGTCGACAGCGGTCGAGAGTAGGGTCCAATGCGTGACCATCGGACACCCTGGACAGGACGCTGGAACGCGATTGTCCCCCGGCCAGTCGTTGGTGCAACGTCTGCATGGTACAGAAAATAGACACCGTGGCACGGGTTCGGGGGGAGTTGACAGTCCTCGTTCATGCACGAAATGCGACTCGATGTGTCTCGTTGCCTTGCGTAGAGTCGGCGCATGGAACGTCGCGTTCACGACGAATTGACAACAGTGGACAGGCTGGCGGTTGCTGACCGCGACAGCCTGCGGCATGACGTTGCGTGCCGTGGTTACCGGTTGACAATGCCGATGTCTAGGATCCGTTCCTTTGTACGACAATTGCTTCTTTCTTGAATACCGGCTAAACGCAACGGAAGTCCGATAAGTTCCCTTGGCAGAAACATCATCCCCCCATAATACAATTGCTGTTTCGAGGGGTCTCAGACATATTACGTCTTCCTGCGAACACTATTGGACGGTCTCATTTTCCGCCAACAGAAGAGCGTTGACCCTTAGCCCGCCGTTTACGCACAACGGACAATACACTTTTCACGTTTCGGGGAACGCGCTTTTTATTCGAAAAATAATAACCCCATATCCACACCTTACAAATAAGAACGCCATGCCGGTAGGGCGTAGTAATAACGGGCGTAGTGGACATGGCGATGTTCTCGTCGACGACAGTGGACATGGGGTTCTTATATTTTAAACTGCTGGATATGGAGGACATAAAATTTAGCAATTGGATATGGGAGGGTCCGCCCTTCGGGAATGTGGATATTAGAGCTATTTCGCCCCAGAAAATAGGTCTAACACTATTTTCTGATTGGCTGGTTAGCTGAGTATCAAGTTCTACACTAGTGGGGGGGGAGCTAGAACTTGGAGGGGTCTCCCATTGTTGCTCATTCTTCATTCTTTATGAGTTACTTTCAATTTTCAGCTGCTTTCTGGCGCTAACACTGGCGCGCGCATTTCTGAGTAACAAACACAGAGCTTCCGGGCTTAGACTCTAGAGCAGCCGACTGAGGAGGCAGCAGACTTAAGCAACGAGCGTGGAAGCCCGCACGCTGCATCGACAACGCATGCTGCCCCAACCTGCTGCCTAGGTTTCTAGCTGAGTCAACATCAACTTCGTTTTTCTGTGTTTGGGAGAGATTTCTTTAAAACAGTTACTCATCCAACCTCGCTCTTGTTGGGATTGTGTCAGTACCACACGGTGACCTCTGGCCTCGTTGCACACTCACCTCACTGACGCAGGTGACTAACTGGAGAGAGACAACTCTTGCTGGCTGCTACGCTGTGGTGGCATGATTTCACGGCGAGTCTCACAACGAGGCATCAGTACAAGTTTCACAGGACTCTGGCTGGCGTGCATGTGTGCACACACATTTGCCTCGGGTTCACACACTCACCTGTTCTTTGACAGTTTTTCCCTCCACTGACCTACTTGACAGGTTGCAACTTTTAGTGGGTACTTTGGTTCGGTTCGACCGTTCGGGTGAGAACGTGCGAGATCGAGCTTGCTGCTCGCTCGCTCGCTCTCCCCACCCGACGGCTACCACTTCAGTGCCTGTGACCCGTCTTTTGTCGTTCCTGTTGTCCGCTCACTTCTAACTTCCATGTAAACCACCATTGTTGCTTGGTGTCTTCCTTGCACGGGTCCAGCTGCTACTTGCTTGTCTAGCACAGCAGCCTACTGGTATCAGAGCAGGTTGCGTGGAAGACGGGCAGCGGATCGATCTGCTGTCCGCGTATTCTGGGCCAAACCCGTGACCGCCACTCTTGGCGTCGCGCATCCACACCGCCATCACAACCCACCAGCATCACAGTAGCTGACTGCTGTAGCCTCAGCAGCAGCGATTGACGGCATTCTGCCGTCGAGGATCTTTGGTCTTCCCCTCCTCCTGCTGGCTGGGCTCCCCTCTATTCCCGGGTTGGGTGGGGTTGGAACAGGTTTCTACAAGTGCCCCACGGCCTTCCCATATTTCCCACGCCCACTGGGGCGGGGGAAACGCTGCCGAAAAAACTTCGGCAGCGTAAGGGGGCCCGTCGCCGTCTCCTGGCACTATTTGCAGCAGCAGCAGCCTCACAACATCCCAGCAGCGGTGGATCTAGCTCCTTAGATCCGCAGAAGCAGCTCAGCAGCAGCACCTTATCAACAGCAGCTTCGCAGCAGCATTTCATCAGCGGTGCAGCATTAGCTCAGTAGCAACTCAGCAGCAGCTCAGCAAACAGCTCAGAGGCAGCTTAGCAGCAGCTCAGCAGCAGATCAGTGGCTGCTCAGCAAACTACTCAGCAGCAGCTGAGCAGCACCTCAGCAGCTTCGCAGCAGCATTTTAGCAGCAGTGCAGCATTAGCTCAGCACCAACTCAGCTGCAGCTCAGCAAGTAGCTCCGGGGCAGCTTAGCAGCAGCTCAGCAGCAGATCAGTGGCTGCTCAGCAAACTACTCAGCAGCAGCTGAGCAGCAACTCAGCAGCTTTGCAGCAGCATCCTAGTAACAGCGTAGCATCAGCTCAGCAGCATATCAGCAGTTGCTCAGCAAACAGCTTAGCAGCAGCTCAGCAGCAGCTCAGTAACAGCACGACAGCAGCAGCAGCAGCTGCAGCAACTACCTGCACCGCAGCAGCCGCATAACCAACGTGACAGGAGCGGCAAGCGGCGTTGTGGAGTATCTGCACTGCAACGCTGTAGCCGCCTCCACACCACCGTCTGGTGGTGGCCGCCGTCACGCTGGCGCACTGGGAGGATCTCGGCGGCGACTCAGGGGAGAGCTCGACCCTACAACGCTCGGTAAGACCTCCCTCCCCTGGTGCCTCTGGGGGGATTCAGCAGCCGCACGACGCCGCTGCTGCATTGCCGCACTCAACTTGGCGTCAAGACGCACTAGACTTCGCCCGCACCTTCACACGTACTGCGTCTACCGTGATAGACGCGGTATCTGCAGCTGCTGCCACTTTTGCCACCGCAGCTAGAGCAGTACGTGCCCCTGCATCAACGTCAGCTGGCCGCGCCGCCGAGTCCTACACTGAGGCGGTCGTTGTAGCTAGACCGTTGGCTGCGGCAGCAGCTGACATTGGGACACAGCTAGCGGCAGCTGCATCATCTGTGGCCTCTGCAACAGCTTCTGCAGCTTCTGCCGTATTCGCTGCAGCTACGGCCATTCGCACCTCCACTGCCGTCGTTGTTGCAGCATCCGCATCAGCACCCTCTGACATCACCACACTCGTCACAGCGGCCGTCGTTGCAACGGCGGTCCTCCCTACCGTTGGCGCCGCCTTCACCACAAGCTGCCTGGCACTGATTGTGCCGATTGCGTCTTGCGTCTCTGTGCTCTCCGCTGCAGCTGCTTCCATTTTCCCGCCTGTTCTTGCTCTTTTGCGCAGCCCCTCACACACCTCGTGAGGTCTCCTGGTCTGCATCCCCCTTCTCTTGCCCTCTGTCTCCTTTCTCTGCGGTGGCTTGTCTGTGTGACTTGGGTCGGGCTGTCTTGTAGCACATATTCATCGTGCCAAAGGCATTTCCAGTTTTCCCACGCCCACTGGGGCGGGGGAAACTCTGCCGAAATTTTCTCGGCAGGGCCCATTAGTCGTCACCATGCCTAGTGACGACGAGTCGGTCATTGCAGACCTTCAGCGCCAGCTGGCCCTCACTCGCGACGCTCAGCGTGATGCTGAAGAGTGTCTCAAAGTCGCGAATGACAATCGCACCGCCTTCGCAGATGAGGTCGCTGCGCTTGTGCTCAAGCGTCTGCCTGCTGCCTCTGTCTTGCCCGCTGGCTCCTCTGCCGGCGCCGGTGTCGGTGTCTCTTCCACCCCACCTGGTGCTAACTCTGCTACTTCTAACCCTGCTGTCACCCCTTCTGCTGTCCCTCCTGCCGCAGTCTCCCGCCAGCATGACTTCTTCTCCCAGCCTCCCGTCTTTGCCACTGGACTTGCTTTCTCTTCCTGGGAGACCCGGTTTAGTGCATGGGCTCAGGGAGAACGTCTTTGGGAATACTACTTCCCTGCCACACCTCCCTTCACCCCTGTCGCTGACGAGTCTGCTCGCGCTGTCCGCGCCCTTATTGCTGCTGCCCCTGAAACCCTCGTCGACGAGGTTGGCACTTACAATGCTAACCCCGCTGTTAAGCGCCTGGCTGACCCAGTCGGTGCGTACACCATGCTTCGTCGACGCACGACAGTCACAGGTCAGGCAGCACAAAGTGCTCTCACCGTTCAGTTCAACACGCTCTTGATGCGAGCGGACGAGTCGGCCGACGCCTATTGGGCACGCGGGCTCAAGCTGCTTCGCGAGCTTGATAAGGCCGCACCAGGTCCGCTGTCAGCTGTGCACACCATGGTCAACGGGTTAATCCCCGAGCTGTCCGACCTTCTCCGCGATGTCAAGGCAGACGAGCTGCAGCGTCTTGCCTCTCAGCCTGTTCCACCCGACTCCCCTCCAGGCGTTGGTGCCCTCTGGGACTTTGNGCCACAGCCCTTGCCTCCCAGGGTCGTGGACGTGGACGCGGGCGTGGGCAAGGCAAGGGGAAGGGCAAATCTGCTGCGCCGTCTCGTGTTCCTGGTGAGGTGGTGTGCTGGAACTGTGGCTCCTCTGAGCACTCCGCTCGCAAGTGCCCAGCACCTCCTGACGACGTTCGCCTCGCACGCGCCATGCGTGCTCATTGGGCGCGCACCAGCGGACCCTCCTCTTCTTCTCCCGGTGGCAGCTCCAGCTCCAGCTCCAGCTCCAGCTCTACCTCATCTATCAGTTCCTCCCCAGCTCAGGCCTACTCCACCGCCGGTGTCACCGGCGTCCTTCCGCCCGTCCTCTACCCTTGGGGCTGGCCGTCGCCGTATGGAGCGCCCGCCTTCTCGGGCCCACCTTCCTCGGCCTACGTCCCTCCTCCGTGGTTCGCCTCTCCCTCGAGCACGCCTGCTCCATCGTCTGCAGCCTCCGTCGACAGCGAGCGCCAGCTGGAGCAGTCTCTTCTCCAGCGTCTTCACCTTCGTGATCAGGGAGGTGAGAGTGTGTCTTCGTTGGCCAGAGGTTTTGCCTGTCATACTGACGCCGTCCTTCGTGGGGACCCCCCCGGTCACGTCCTTGGGTTGCCGTCCTCGTCTGTTCCGTGGGTCGAGCACTGGCAGTCTGTGGTTCTCCCTTGTTGTCTTGCTGCCTGTGCCTCATCCCCGCCCTCCGTCGGCACTGTTGCCACCTGTGGCATCCTTCCCCATGTTCGTGTCTCTGGCGGCTTCTGGGTCCTTGACTCCGGAGCCACTCATCACATGACCTCTGTTCGGTCCGCTTTTGTCTCCTTGGGTCCTGTCGGCTCTGTTCGCTTTGTGCGCACTGGTTCTGGCCAGCTCCTTCCTGTCCAAGGCGTTGGTGTTGTCCATTTTGTCGGTCCCGGTGGCGTGCTGTTTCTGCATGACGTTCTGTTCGTCCCTTCGTTGGAACTCAGCCTGCTGTCAGTGCTGCGCCTCGACGATCACGGCATGGATTTCTCCGCTAGTCAGGGCGTGGGCACTTTCCGTCTTCGCTCTTCTGGTCGCGTCGTCTTGCGGGGGGTTAACTGTGCCAAGCTGTATCGTGTTCCCCTTCATGCCCCCTCTGCACCCGCTATTGGCTTGTCCCTTGCTCACGTCGCGCCTTCCCTTTCTCCTGCTGATATCAAGCTCTTGCATCGCCGTCTTCGCCATGTGCACACTGATGCGATCACTAGTATGCTTCGTCTTCAACCCGCTGTTGGCTTGTCCCCTTCCACCTTCCCTGCGCCATGCCCTTCTGACTGCCTGGACTGTGCCCAAGGGAAGATGCATCG
>SZWC01015893.1:15128-33703 GCA_023375785.1 Penium margaritaceum | reverse complement strand
CGATGAGAAAGCCTCCCTCAATGTGCCCGGGTCCGGCGCCATAGAGGGGGAACTGTGCGTGGCAAGTGCACACGCCTTAGTGTCTGGCCTGACGGCCACGAGATCAGCTGCTGCGTCACAGGCGATATGGAACTCGCGAGTGACCAGGTCGTTCCCTATGGGGCACGCTGGGTGTACCTCTGAAAGCTCAGTGCGGACACTCAGGCCTAAGGCCTTTGTGCCTGGATCACCGCTCGCGATGCTGCGAGAGGAACGTCTGGGTCTGGAACCCGACGCTCGCTGAGCTCCAGAATCCAGTGGTCGAAGGCGACCACCGGGCTCACGGGAGTAACCGGAGGTCGAGGGGCGCACCTGAGGCGCAGGAACAGGTACGACCACAGGGATAGGTACGACCACAGCTGGTGAGGGCTGAGACGAGGCAGTCAGAGATGTCGTGTGCGGAGATGCGTGTGTGGGGGACACTGAGCTGGGGATGAGAGCGGGCAAGGCTGGCCCGGACACTGAGACAGGAGTGTCTGCCGACGTAGAGACAGGAGTGGGCTGGGCTGGGTCAGACGCCGGAACAGGGGTGCCAGTGGACACAGAGGGTGATGCAGGAGGAGGCGTGGGAGCAGCGGTACCTGTGGGGTACGAAGCAGGCTGGACAGGCGGGATCTCTGGACCAACGGCAATGATAGCCGGATCATCTAGTGCTGGAGATCGAGAGGGGACGCGAGCGGACACATCAGCCTGGCGAGGAATGGTCGCTGGCGAAGAGGTCTCCCCCATCCGCCGAGGACCCTCACAGGAAGGGACATGAGGTGCAGAGAGCGCTGTGATCGAAGTCAGATCACGGTATGTGAGTGCCAAAAAAAACAGCGCGTCACGGGACTCAATGACACGATGGCGAGTGGGGTCCCAAAAGCGCCAGGCCTTCGACCGCGGGGAGATGCCGATGAAGGAACACAAGCGACCCCGAGGGGAGACCTTGGACCCCTGCTGGTCCTCGGTGTACCATACGGAGGCCAGGGATCCCCAGACGCGTGCGAGATGAAGATCGGCACGGTGGCCAAACCAGAGCTCGTACGGTGTAACATGATCCGGAAGCGGACCATGCGNGAGACTGACGCTCAGCCATCACGAGCCAGAGCCGAACCGCAAGGGCGGCATCGCTCTTCTGACGCAGACTGTAGACCCACCGCATCCGGGTGAAGTCATCAGTCAGCGTCAGAACATACCGGCCCCTCTCGGACAGCGACTCGACCGGGAGAGGACCGAGCAGGTCCGAGTGGACCAACTCGAGGGGCCTCAGCGTTCGGGAATGCGAATCAGGGTAAGTACACCGGTGCATCTTACCCTGAGCGCAAAAAAGACAGTCGGTCTTGGATGGCTTCTCGAAAGAAGCCACGTCAAGACCAAGAGCGGGCTGTGTCCGGATGAGCTTCGACACAGTGTCGGAGCCCACGTGACACAGACGTCGGTGAAGCAACCGCTGGTGTTCCGGGGATAGAACACCAGTGACAAAAACGCGACCAGAGGAGGAGGGAGAGCAAGGGGAGGAGGGCCGAGCAATGCGATACAAATCATCTACGACTGAAGCACGCAGGACAAT
The DNA here is from genome assembly GCA_023375785.1 of Penium margaritaceum. Classification (NCBI taxonomy): domain Eukaryota; kingdom Viridiplantae; phylum Streptophyta; class Zygnematophyceae; order Desmidiales; family Peniaceae; genus Penium; species Penium margaritaceum. The sequence continues at coordinate 32,112 of SZWC01015893.1, read as the reverse complement.
GCTACGGGTGTCAAGAGCAGTCACAATCGCTGAATCAGCGGTATGCTCAACGTAGAGACCCATCAGAGTGCAGGCACGCACAGAAAGCAAGCTGAGCTCAAGATCAGGCACAAACAGCACGTCAGAGAGATACAAGGGGCCAGACGGACCATCAAAGCATACAACCCCAACACCGTGAACCGGTAAAGACAGACCAGAACCTGTACGAAAAGAACGGACAGTCGTGACAGGACCAAGTACCACAAAGTCACTACGACAACACGTCATGTGGTGGGTGGCACCGGAATCAATGATCCAAGTGCCACCGGGGTCACGACTGGTGGACGTCACTGTACAACGAGCAATAGAACACTCGGCATCAGAGGGACGCTGAGCCGTCAGTGGGAAGGAATGACGTACATCACGAAGGTGAGTCTCATGAATCCAGTCAGTGCAATCAGGCCCATCATCATCACATGCGGACTGTGCTCCCCCACACGTGTCATCACGAGTCACGAGGACGGACGAACAAGCAGTTTGTGACCCACTCGACGATGAAAAAACACACTCGCGCCTCCCTGAAAGCGAAGCGCCAGAAGATGACGAAGCTCGGCGATGGTGCGGTCACGTGGGTCTGGATCACTGCTGTTCGCCGGTGAGGATGCAGGAACAGCTGCAGTCGTAGTCGCCGCGCGTCCAGAGGAGTGTGCGGTCGACGTGCCGGACGCGGTGCGAGTAGCATGGGCAGCCTGAAGTCCGCGAGTGATGTGCTCCCAGTCGAGTGGCTGCTGGCACTCGGTGTAGCGATGGGCACCTCCACAGTTGTAGCAGTACACGGAGCGGCCACTGCTACCACTGGATGACGACTGCTGCTGACCCGATCCGTGCTTCCTATTCTTCTTCTTCCCCTGGGCAGCTGCTGCGACGCCCTGCGTCTGCGTGGGTGTAGACGGGGTCGAAGAGGAGGAGGAAGATGAGGTCGTGATGGAGGAAGGTGAGGGTGACTGCAGGAGGGAAGATGGTGGTGAGGCGAGGACTGCTGCAGTGAGCGAAGTCTCCTGATGTGCTACTGCTGCCTCGCGGGCCGACGTCACCTGGAGGAAAAGCTGATGGGCCCACGGGAGCAGCTGCAGGGTGGCTGAGAAAGGCTCGAGAGCAGCGTCGCTGTACCGTGTGAATATGTCGGTGTACTCCAAGCGAACTCCGAGCATGATCGTCCGAAGCGCCCACAGCTGTGTGCCCCCTGAGGTCCCCAGGCGCGTGTAGATACACATGGCGCGTCGCCAGTAATCTGCTGCAGGCTCCGCTGGTCCCTGACGGAGAGAGTGGAAAGCACGAATGTGTGACGCACGCGTGGCGTGCGTCTCTGCGGCCAGTAGGGACAACGCCAGATCCCAGCCTCCACGAGGATCAGCTCCGGTGCCTGTGCCAGCCTCGCCGAGGAAGGGACGGAAGTCAACGACAGTCTCGCGTGGCATGGCNATGATCGTCCGAAGCGCCCACAGCTGTGTGCCCCCTGAGGTCCCCAGGCGCGTGTAGATACGCATGGCGCGTCGCCAGTAATCTGCTGCAGGCTCCGCTGGTCCCTGACGGAGAGAGTGGAAAGCACGAATGTGTGACGCACGCGTGGCTTGCGTCTCTGCGGCCAGTAGGGACAACGCCAGATCCCAGCCTCCACGAGGATCAGCTCCGATGCATGTGCCAGCCTCGCCGAGGAAGGGATGGAAGTCAACGACAGTCTCGCGTGGCATGGCGTAGAGAAGCCCTCACATGGCTCGGGCTGCTGTCAGCACCTGTGCTGGATCTGTAGACTGGTATGGGTTGTGGTAGTAAGGCCACACTCCCTCAGAAGTGGCCCACACCTGAAACAGGATCTCCCAGCAGTCAAAGCCATCCTCGCTGATGTACCGTGGAGGTGGTGCCTCAAAGTCCTTTGGCTGCCGCTCCGTGGGGAGAGCAGCAGCAGGCTGAGGAGGGCGAGTGACGGGAAAAACTCCTGGAAGGGGATGATCACTGGGGAAGTCAGGTGACGGTCGTATCGGGGACACGGGTGGAGGTCGGATACCCGTCTGCAGCTGCCGGAGGCGCTCCTGTAGAAGACGAATCTCCCGCTCCTGGGAGTCATCCTCGAAGCCTGGCATGAATGGCTTGTCATCAAGAAGGTCCTCAGGTGGTGGGGAGACCACACCAGGGGGTGAAGCAGGCGGGGCACCTGTCACGGGCACCTGAGCCAAGTGCTGGGTGGAGGCCGCAACGCCGGCAGCTCCCTTAGAAATCCACGGAGGAGCCGTGGATTGAGCGCGCAGGAGCTTAGTCAGCGTGCGGATCGCGTCAGTCTGCTCTCGCTGCAGACGACGCATCTCCTCCTGCTGGCTGCGCAGGTCCTCAATGGCCTGCGAGCGAGGGCTCAATACCCCTGAAGAAGAGGAGGAGGGATCACCTGGTCCCTTGTCCTTGTTGTCGGGCGAACTCATGTCGCCGCTCACTATGGGAGGACAGGTCAAGGTTGCCGGATTTCAAAACCGTCTGCGTTTCTCGGGGAGTTGAAACGCTGGCAACTTCTGACTTTTTCGGTTGAAAATTTGGCTAAGTGTAATGCTAACGTTAGCAAGTGGTTGCTGACGTCAGCACGACCTGATGACGTCAGCAACCAACAATGCTGACGTCAGCTCGTCCCCTCCTTTTTTTTTCTTGTCACATTTCTGCTGCTGCGCGGTGGCGCGCGGCAGCTCCGCGGAAGCTGCGCAGCAGCTTCCGCCTAGCTGCTGCTGTAGCTGTGCTGTCAGCTGTAGCAGCAGCTGCGTAGCTACGTGCGCAGCGGTGGCAGTGGCGGCTGCGCTGCTGCTGCTGCTGCTGCGCGCGGCGGCTGCTATTGCGCGCGGCGCTGCTGCTGCGCGCTGCAGCTGCTGCTGGCTGCCGCCGCCGCGCGCTGCTGCTGGCTGCCGCCGCCGCGCGCTGCTGCTACTGCCACTACCGCGCTGCTGCTGCCGCCGCGACTGCCGCTGCTGCTGCTGTGCCGCTGCCGTTGCTGCGCTGCTGCTGCCAACGCCGCTGTTGTGCTGCTGCTACCGCCGCTCCTGCCACGCTATTGTGGCGGTCGCTGCTGCTGCATTGTTGTTGCGCGGCTGCCGTCGCCGCCTCTGCTGCTGCTGCTCTGCTGCTATGGCTGTGGGGGGGAGTGGCGGCTGCACGCACCGCAGCCGCCACACACCTCTGCGTGGCAGTACGCGCTGCTGCTGCTGCCTCAGCAGCTGCGATCTCACGTGGTGGGTGGAGTACGCGGACGGCGAACGGCCGTCTCCAACAGGTCCCAGAAGATTTGCTGCAGCGGTGACTCTCACTGCTGCTGCTCTGCTGCGTCTCTGCTGCGCAGCTCAGTGAGAACTGTCTCACTGCTCTGATACCATGAGAAAGTGCGTAGAAGCTTCCTAGCAACACGGCCGCTGACCGGGNCAGGGCATAAATACCTGCCGCGGCGCACGGCGGGTGTCGCACGCGGCAGTCCAAGAGCTGTCCTAAAACCGGCCCAAAACCACTGTTTTGGCCGTAACTCTGCGCACACATGTCAGAATCCTACGCCGTCTGAACCTAGACGTGCAGAATCAAAAGACACACGCAACGACTGGTCACATGCATGCATCCATCGACTGACAGCGAGTATACAATGCAAAAACATGCACATCAGCCTCATGCCCAGTCCGTCGAAAGGCGCCTGCAAGACGTAGAAAGCACAGCAAGGAGTCCCGGTGACATCTGGGGCTCTGGAACAGTGGTCGGTCAGCTCCAGACGGGTAGTCCGCCGCCTATCGTCGCGCCGGTGTCACCAGGGCCGCCTGCCTCAGGGATCTGCACGAGTATGGACACGGCCGAGTGGTCACAGTAAACTGTATAGGAACGGCACAAAGCACAACACAGCTAGCACCTGGTGGTGAGGTGGCAGACGAGTCGACAGCTGACGTAGAGGACTTCAACCTACACGACGATGAGATGAGGTTACAGGAGGCCGTGGCTTGTGCCGACGCGCACGCGATCGAGGACCACCTTCGGGTTCAATCCGCGACTGACCGCCTGCATGCCGCAAATGCAGATGGCCGGCCAGTTGTTGCAGCGGAGCTCAACAAGCTGCACACGCGTCTCTACGCTACGGAGTCCGTGTGGCGGTGTGCAGCTCAGCAGCTAGCGGCATATAGCAGATGATGCAGTTGGAGGAGGTCCTCAGCACTGTACCACTCGCAACAACAGGTGACGATAGCAGTGGCCATAGGAGTGACCACGACGANCGCCGGTGTCACCAGGGCCGCCTGCCTCAGGGATCTGCACGAGTATGGACACGGCCGAGTGGTCACAGTAAACTGTACAGGAACGGCACAAAGCACAACACAGCTAGCACCTGGTGGTGAGGTGGCAGACGAGTCGACAGCTGACGTAGAGGACTTCAACCTACACGACGATAAGATGAGGTTACAGGAGGCCGTGGCTTGCGCCGACGCGCACGCGATCGAGGACCACCTTCGGGTTCAATCCGCGACTGACCGCCTGCATGCCGCAAATGCAGATGGCCGGCCAGTTGTTGCAGCGGAGCTCAACAAGCTGCACACGCGTCTCTACGCTACGGAGTCCGTGTGGCGGTGTGCAGCTCAGCAGCTAGCGGCATATAGCAGATGATGCAGTTGGAGGAGGTCCTCAGCACTGTACCACTCGCAACAACAGGTGACGATAGCAGTGGCCATAGGAGTGACCACGACGACGACAATGTCGACAACGACGGTGTCGATGACGCTATGCGGTGAGGTTACATGCGCCCACGTACCACCGCCATCATTCTCACCCTTGCTGTTGCTATGCAGGGGTATGTGGCCATGGGGGAGCCATGCTCCCCCCTCAAGGGGTACGTTGTGCACAGCTATGAACTCTGCTCGTGCTATCGCGCTCTGCCACATAGGGCCAGTGTTGGCGTGGGGGCTTTCGCCTGACGCATCCATGTGCACAGCACACAAAGGCACTTCTACTCCGTGGTTGACATGGGTCGAGGTAGAGATGGTCGAGACCTGCGTACCTGGTGGGTTCTGCCGATGTGACGAGGAGACCTAGCACCTCGAGACCACCATGTACTTCTTATGCATGTGTGTGTGTGCGCCATGCTGCAGGTGTCGCATTGTCGGGCTCTACGACCCAGGGGGAGTGATGTGTGGGCTTTGAGCCGACACCGCTACACATAGTGATTGTGGCACCACAGGTCTTTCAGAGATCCCGAAACTACTTTATCACCTACGACATTGCCAACGTGATGCACTTGCTGCGTTCCGGCATCCAGGTTTGTGGGTGCGTAGCTGCTAGAGTTTCCTCGGTGGTCAAGACCCAGGCAACCGGAGACATGTTCCAGGGTCACGATGAGAACTGAGGTTGTGCTGGTCGAGACACACGCACGTGGTGGGTCATACGGGTGCGACGTGGAGACCCAGAGCCTTGAACCAATGTGCGTGTGTTAGGAGCTCATGACGTGTTGCTCGGCGCTTAGTTATGTACCTTCCTTGTCGGTCGAGACCTGGGCACCCGGAGACATGTTCCGGGGTCACGAGGAGACCTGCCTTGCACGTTATGGACATGTCGGGCTTGTCGAGCTGGCAGTTCTAGGTCCAAGGACACGTCGTTTTGACGCATGTGCAGGAAGTATCGACCAGGCGAGTATTTTAGCCTCGGCGGTGCCGTTCCTTCGGTTTGCGTAGTTTTGAGCAAGTTGGGACTGGTTTGCTGTCAAACGTGTCCCTAGCTGCACTGGCTGCGCACCAGGCCTTACAACTATTTAGGTGGTTGTGGCTCATTGTTAAAAATCTCTCTGCATATATTTTTCTAAGGAAGCACATCTGACACTGTTTGTGTCGCCTAGACTAACCCTTGTCGTTTCCCGTCCGACATGCATTGACGCCGCGAGCTGACTGAGCGCTGACGCCCGATCAGCAACAAGCGTGCTAGGAAGCTTCCTGGCTGTTTCAGTGCGGCGATATTCGGCACTGGTATCCATGTAATGTTCATTGTAGCCTTGGGTGCGAGAATCCTGTCCCACACCCACGGCATTACTCATATCGTGGTCTTGCCTCGTCTTGAGCAAGACGAGACTGTTTTAAGTGGTGTGGTATGCGAGGAGACAAGACAAGATCGAGAAAATGGAGATCGATCCAATGTTGGTCTCGATTTAATGGAAAGTGTGGTTAGCATGATTGATGCCTAATGTGCAAGAGTATTAAACTTTAATGGAACAGAATTGCATGGTCAACCTTTAAACCTTCGCAACGTGAATGATCACACATTGCACATATGTTCTTCATCCAATTCCATGGTCTGTTGCTCTAAGCGAAAGAATTTAGCACCCTCCCCAACCTGTTGAGACAGACAAGACATGCTGCAGCTCCACTCATTATCAGTTGAGGTTCTTACCCTCCAAAAACATACTATACAGAGTAAACCCTGTAGCCCTTAGTCATCAATGTCTAGCTCCTCACATCCACCGCTGTCCTGCCTTTCTCTGTTGTGGAGCACCGCGCCCTGGGTTGAAGAAACCAGAGGTTGGTGGGACGATGGATGGCAGCCCCATCCTTCCATCCGTTGACGACTTCAGGCTGTCTTGGTTCGTGTGTGGCTGCTTATGGCCGGCCGGAGGTCTAGGAACCCCGGCCGACAGCGTCAGCTTCCGCAACAGCTCCGGCAGAAAACAACGAAGGTGGCGTAGCGTGAAATGTAACGACATGTTGTAAGTGGAGTTAGGGAGGCAAGGAGGGAGGGAGGGAGCAAGTTAGGGACAGACGGAGCGAGGGAGGGGGGGGGGGGAGGGACGAAGGGAGGGAGGTATGAAGGGAGGGAGGGTGGTATGGAGGGAGGGAGGGAGGGAAGGAGGGACGGTGGGAGGGAGGGAAGGAGGGACGGTGGGAGGGAGGGAAGGAGGGACGGTGGGAGGGAGGGAAGGAGGGACGGTGGGAGGGAGGGAAGGAGGGACGGTGGGAGGGAGGGAAGGAGGGACGGTGGGAGGGAGGGAAGGAGGGACGGTGGGAGGGAGGGAAGGAGGGACGGTGGGAGGGAGGGAAGGAGGGACGGTGGGAGGGAGGGAAGGAGGGACGGTGGGAGGGAGGGAAGGAGGGACGGTGGGAGGGAGGGAAGGAGGGACGGTGGGAGGGAGGGAAGGAGGGACGGTGGGAGGGAGGGAAGGAGGGACGGTGGGAGGGAGGGAAGGAGGGACGGTGGGAGGGAGGGAAGGAGGGACGGTGGGAGGGAGGGAAGGAGGGACGGTGGGAGGGAGGGAAGGAGGGACGGTGGGAGGGAGGGAAGGAGGGACGGTGGGAGGGAGGGAAGGAGGGACGGTGGGAGGGAGGGAAGGAGGGACGGTGGGAGGGAGGGAAGGAGGGAAGGAAAGAAGGATGTACAGAGGGATGGATGGAGGGAAGGAGGAAGGGAGGGAGGGAGGGAACAGTGCTTTTCTGTGTGGAATCGTCAGTTGAACCACTCTCAGCATTTTGATCCGTTGAAGAGTGAATGAATTTGGGAATAAACTTGTGGAAGCAACCATATATAATGTGGACCAGTCCCTCTCCCCCCCCCCCGCCCTAAAAAGACCGTGCACCTGTTACTGCAGCGGTCGATGTTGGGGTCTGTCGTGTCAGCAGCGAGACTACCCGTGGCGGCTGGCAACTTGCATGGTGAAGGGAAGGGGGATTGCTTTGTAGCTCTACACGTGGTCGTCGTGGAGTGCCTGGCTGGTTCCAGTCAGGCCCTAAACCTTAAACCCTAAACCCTGATTCATTTGCAGTGACTGGTTCCATATAAACCTAGAGGGGACAAATGAACCTGGGTGTGACAGAGTCGGTAAGGGAGGGAGGCGAGGAGAGGGGGCACAGGGAGGCGACAGGATCGACCATAGATAGCTAGGTTAAGAATGGTGGTGTAACCTACGCGTAAGAAACCACCGCAACTTCTATAGGAACTTTTGTTTTTTACATTGCTTTGCACTTGCGGCGTTCAAAACGCTTGTTTACAGCCGCACGGTAAAAAAATGAGCTAAAAATCGAAAGGGAAAAGAACAAAAGAAAAAAAACCTTTCACCTCTCTTAAACCTTGCGGCAACACCTCGGACGCTACCTACTCCATGGAGGCGACGTGCCACACACCTTGCCTGGAGGAAGCAAACGCCTAGATGTACCGCGTGCTCAAGCAGGGCCAGGCGTACATGACGTACGAGTAGGTGAGGACCAAGTGCTTCGAGCCCAACAACCCCGACCATGTCAAGACCATCGACTGCATCTCCTACTGCAATGCACTGCCTGAGCTTCGCTCCCACAGGAGGATCATGGACGCGGCAAAGAGCGTGGGCTCCGGAGTTGTGGAAAAGACGAACCCTGCCACTCCCTGCGCCAAACCCTGGTGGACCAGGTGGAAGATGGGTCGCACAGCCTAACAGGCGATGCAACCCATCTTGAACCTCGTACGTCCTCGTCACCATCGGGACGTGGTTGGGCATCGCTTCGAAGGGCCAGACAGAGGTGCACAACATGCCAACGAAGACGGCTGTGGACCTGACGGAAGGGGGTGAGAGCGGGATCTTCAACCCTGCGCACCTTCTCGTGTTGAGGAACCCGGCTGCTTAGTCAGACAGAAGCGTGGGCTCGTGGGGCCGGGAGAAAATGTGGCCATAGAGAGGGGGGGGGAGGGGAGGGGCAGCCCATCTGGCGCTCCAAGTCGACACACTGGATCCGGATACGCTGCATGCATGCCTCCAACGCCGGCAAGTTTCTCCGTAGCAGCAATAGCGATGAGTTGCAGAGAGATTGAGGCGTTGACAACGACCTCGTGTTGAATGCCTTGGCATTTCAGGCAGGTCGCTGGTGCAATGTGGGTGGGTCTGTGTGGAACCAGTCGACCTGCCCGGCAGACAGGCCTTGCAGGCCCTCGAGGCGGGAGTAGGGATGCCCTTTGGCTCAGCCTTGCTGTAGGAGAGGCCTTCTACGGAACGTTCACAGCAACAACGCTGAATCCTGTACAGTGCTTCCGACATTGATGAGTGATGAGCACTATGCGAAGGGAGAGCCATGAAGACGTCCATGCTCCATCATGCAGAGGTCTATAGATGTGGGTTCTTGGCAACAACGAATTGTGCAAGGGAGGTGTGTGATGATTATGTCACCAGCGGTTGTCCAGGCCTTCCACATTTTTTTTGCAAGAGACCAACTGCGGAAACGTTTGGAACTAGAGAAAATTATTTGGTTGTGGGAATGTGCTTCTACAAATATCAGCGTTGTTCTTCAGGAGACCGAAGAACAAGCACACAGGGGAGCAGTGGCTGTTTGACGACCCCTGACCCAGGAGGGAGAGATGTTGGGCCATGTCGCCACATGCTGCAATGTGTGCCTAAGGGAGGCACACACAGCTGGAGCTATCAACACCTGTGGGCAAATGAATCCACTAGCAGCAGGCGGCAGCAAGCGCTGGTGCACCAAACTGTGGTGCAAAGCCCTGTCCACACTCCCCCTCAGGAAGGCATGCGATGCTCACATTTTTTTTAGGGGGGGGGGGGCTTCGTCCCACCTAACCCTTGACGCTAGCACAGGCACCACCCCATTTGAATGGCTTTTGGACACTGCCATGCGCTACTGAGGGTGGTCATCCTTCCACACGACAAAATCGTCTGCAATCCTTGGGAGTTCCCACGCCATCCCATACTAGCTGTGGGACCCGCTGCTACCGGAAGGTCCATCACGAGTTCCTTCGTGCCTGGGTCTTGGGTGGTGGTGGTGGCCGCCGCGTGGGCGGGGGAGGTTTCTTGGCTGCCGGCGGGGGTCACTTCACAGGGAGCCCACTGTGGGGTGCAGGCGGGGGAGAGGCGGGGACCTGGGGGGGAGGAGACGCCACCACCTTCGGGGGTGGAGGCCGCTTGAGCGGAGGCGGCGACTTCTTTCCAGTTGGAGGCGGTGGGCGCTTTGCACCGGGAGGCGGAGGGGGTGCGACGCACGTCACTGTTCCAACAGAGAAGGCAATGTCCGTCCCATCGTTGATGTGGCCCATTTGATCAAACGTGGTGTAGGGGAGCAACGGGAAGTTGCCAGAGGGTTCTTGCCAAGCACGTAGTCCATCTGCGACTTGGCAAAGTCGGCCATGTCACTGGGCGAGAACTCGACGCTGTCAATGCCATCGCTGCACACCAATGTGCTTCCCACCGAGGCCAGCACGTCAGCATACACCAGCAGCAGCAGCGCCGCACCCGTCGCGCACTGCGCATTGTTGCCCCGCACGTAGATCAAGCCGCCGTCTGTGATGAACACCTCGTGGATCGGGTTGTCCGGCATGTTGGCGCACGCAAAGCGGTCCGCCATGTCCTTGTAGCCCTGCACTACCGCCAGCGAGTCGGGGTCGGAGCCCACGAGGTCGCCGTTTACGAGCAGCAGGCTCGTGAGCATCACCTGAGCGCCCGCCCACTTGACGTCCCACCCAAACTCCGACACCGCCTGCGCCGACCCTGCAGGTCGTCATCCTTCCTCACAATGTAGTCCAGGTACTGCGTGTCGCCCGACGCGCGCAGCAGCCACGCTGCGGCCCACACCAGCTCGTCCTCAAACCCACTGAAGGACTTGTAGTGCAGCTGGACATCACGGATGGCGTCCGAGTACAGCCCGTGAAACGAAACAGCAAAAGTGAACAGCTGCCGCGCGTGCGACAGCAGCGTGGCATAGTAGGCGGGGTCCATCTGCTTGATCACAATGGACGCGAGGTCTGACCCTGGGCTCGTCGCATTGACCTGGANGGTACTGCGTGTCGCCCGACGCGCGCAGCAGCCACGCTGCGGCCCACACCAGCTCGTCCTCAAACCCACTGAAGGACTTGTAGTGCAGCTGGACATCAGGGATGGCGTCCGAGTACAGCCCGTGAAACGAAACAGCAAAAGTGAACAGCTGCCGCGCGTGCGACAGCAGCGTGGCATAGTAGGCGGGGTCCATCTGCTTGATCACAATGGACGCGAGGTCTGACCCTGGGCTCGTCGCATTGACCTGGAACACCGTGCGCAGCATGTCCATGTCCTCCGGCTGCTGCCAGCAGCTCTCGTCGCTCTTCGCGTTGCCCACCTGCCCCCAGAGCACGTTGGCGCCCGCGTGCGCGCGCAGAAAGCAGTCCGTGCCCCACTTGAGCGCGCTCCTCGCATACCCCAGCTGCCCCCCCCGTCATCACCAGCCCCTGCTGGTACTCCACAATGCTCCACGCCAGCAGCGTCATGCTGCACGCCCTCGGGAACCCAAACTTGACGTTGTTGCCGCTGATGTAGTAGCCGCCCGTCAGGTTCACCCCTTGCGGGATGCCGTCAGTGAGAGCTGGACTGGCCCTCCACGGCGCCCTCTGCAGCACACTGGCGTCCAGGGGGCCACCTCTGCCCGTCGAAAAACGTCAGCGCCATCGACAGCGCGCTCCTGTAGTCCGGATCGCCGCCGCTGCCGCTGCTACTGGAGAACACGGCCCCCAGCTTTGCACGCCGCTGGCGCATCTTGCGCCTCAGCGACACGGCGTTGGCAGCAGTGCTCCCGCCTCTGCGGCTGCTGGAGAATGAGGCGGCCCTGTGCCTGCTTCTATCTCTGACGGCTGAAGACGAGAAGGGCAAGAGTACGAGGAGGAGGAGGAGGGGGAGGGCGAGGACAAGAAGCGCAGGATGCCCTGTGACCAAGGAGCAGGAGGCCGAGAATGACGAGTTGCGCAGCAGCCTGGGTGTCGGCGGGGGAAGTGAGAGTGGGAGTGAGTGGGAGAGTGGGATGGGGAAGGGGGAAGAAAAGAGCTGGAGACGACAGTGCTGGAAAGAGGACGAGGAGGAGCACCCGAGGAGTGCAGCAAGGAGAGCGACGAGGAGAGCACGCTGCTGCTTGTGCCCGCAGCCCTGGGCGAGAAAACACTGCTTGCACGCACAGCAGTTGTATGGTGCGCAGGATGTTGCAGAGCTAGAACAGTGCCGGGGAGGGGCGACAAGGACGCAGACGAAGCTGCTTCGGGACAGCGCCGCTGCTGCTCCTCCGCTGTCAAGCCGACACCCCACATGGTTCCGCGACGGTCCCGAGAGCAAAGCCACCGGCGCTGCCGCTCGGCATCCTCTCCTGAGAGGCCTGTCATTGCGTTCAAGGGTTGGGAAAAAAGCTCTCTTGTTTGGTCACCCTGCCCCGCGTCTTTGCACTGGCTGTTGAGTCGCAGTGGCAGGATCTCAGGGCGTGTGAAGCCAGGCCGAGTCAAGGGTGCCGTGTCAGGGAGCTGGTTGCAGGCGGAGCACACACTGGGTGGTGCGCATTGGTTGTAGCTGCGGGCGCGATGGAGACTCGCTGGTTGCAGACTAAGGTTAGCTGCCAGCCCGGGGTGGAGTACGTCGTCTGCCAAGAGTAACAACAATGTGGGAATGCACTGGGCGTTCCCACAGGGCCGTAGGTCAGTACATGTTTGTCTGCGCAGCACGCCGGGCGACGGCGGTGCCTTGGCTGCCGCAGCACAGCGAAGAGGTCAGGGAGCCGCTCCAGAGCCAGAAGCGGGGCAATCAGATTTTGGCGGATTCTGGATCGCCGTGCTGGTTTGACGGTGACGGTACAATGGTTGGGCTCCGTCAGAGACGAAACACGTCCCAGAAAGCTTCAGGAGGAAGGTGTGCCCTGAATCGTGGACGAGCAGAAGCAAAGCTTGCCGCTGTCGTCGCTCCGCCCTCCACTCTTCGCTTCACATTTGTCGGAGACGCCGAAGCGGAGGAGCAGATGGGCTGCAGTCGCCCATCGGCCGTCGTTTTGGCTCCTGTCGTTTGCAGCTCTTGCAGATTATACGAGAGACGGACGGGAGCCCACCGAGCTCACTAGCGACGCCGGCAGCAACAGTAGCGACTCTAGCAGAGCAGCAACTTTCCCACGCAGTAGAGCCTTAAACAGCAACCACAGGATGGAGCTGCGAGCAAGTGCAAGCACAGAAGGATCGTCGCAAGCGTGCGGGCATGCTGCCACCGGGACGGGAAGGGGGGGGGGTCTAGCTGCAGGTAAAAAAGTGGCACAGCTGTCCTCATAACGCATCGTATCTTAAGCTTCACAAGACTAGCTGCACCACATGTTCACTTAATAGGGTGTAACATCTCTAGGGGAAGGGGGGCAGGGGGTCATTCCTAGTGGGCCCGCACCTGAAGGGGGGGGGGGGGGGCTTAGTAGATTTTGTTATCTGAGGAGCAATAAAATCAAAACTTTGCACCTACAGGCGACTTGAAGGTGGACCTTTGGGGAATATATCGCTAGTGGCGAGTGAGGCATTGCTGAGTTTCAGAACCCTAAAACGGAGGGAGGGGGGTAGGGAGGGTGCCAGAGGGGGGCAAGGAGCATGGGATGGAACGAGGGGAGAAGGGGAGATAACGTGCGTTGAATAACGTCTTATGTATGGGTTGTAATCCACTATGGTTATTGGGGTCAAAACATTCAAACTTAAAAATACTGGGTTCTTGGGGATGTGCAATCGCCAGGAACCGAAGGAGAGGCGGCTGGGAATGATTGGCTGTGTCAGCGACAGGGCGACCCCTTGGGTGTGACTTCCGTTGGTCAACTGCCGCTCGGTGTCAGACGGCTTCTAGATCTGCCATCAAGGCCCTCCCCCCTGGTGCAGTTTACTCATTCTTGGCGGCACATGGGACGTAAGGGGGGGAGGAGGGGGAGGGAGGCACAGTAGGTTGCGATGCTGGTGGGCGCACTGTGCTCTGACGGCGGTAGTTGCTTATGGTGGTATGGGGCCAAGTGTTGGGATGGTGGCGGCTTGACGACAAGTGTCAAGATGGTTAAGATGTGAGGCCGTGTTGAGCGTGAAGAGAGTGAAATGGGTGTTATGTGCTAAGGGGTGGACTGAGAAGTCGCTAATCTTATCGGTTCGTTTGCATTGCCCTGCAGACTATGAGCTATGCAGCTTGCGGCTATTTCTCACTTAGGCGTTTTAGGTGGTCTTTTCAGACCACCTAAACGGTTTGGGGGTTGGGGGCTTGGACACTGTCAACCCCTGAGTCTGGGTGCCTCATCTGGACCCAGACACGAAAAAGGGGGGCTGGCCAGAGGACGTCAGGTCCTGTGGTCACGGATTGCCGCTCGGCATCGAGGGTGCACGTTACGTGCCATCCTTGTGGGGAGGAAAGAAATTCTCCAGGGGGGCGGTGGCAGACAGACGCTATGACTCTGATTCGTTGCTAAGGACGAATCGAAGTCGTCACATCCTTTCGAGTCGTAGTCGTCTACCGAGTCCTTCATAATGGTTTCTGCCGTCAGTCCACTCCCAGACAGACGTTATAAATTTCTCACCCATACTACGCCAAGCGCAAGTCATGCTGGAGTCTGGGCATGTGAGCAAGCATTAGAAATGGGGACGCAGACGGAATGGAGGTGGAACCAACTTACGAGGTCCTCTGGCTGGAGATCCTCGTGAAGATCTGACTTCACGACTCCCTTGTCGATGCCCATGGCTTGTTGTGCGACTCCCAACGCCACGGTCGACACGAGTCGATCCTTGCGCTCCGTGCTGATGTGCACAAGGAACATCAGGTTCGCCCTTCCCACTGCATCCAAAGAATGAAGTGACACCACATCGCGCATATTGCACCGCACCACACCGCACCGCACCTCACCACACGGCACCGCACCACACCACAGCACAGCGCAGCGCAGCGCATCGCAATGCACCGCACCGTAGCGCACCGCGCCTCACNTCGATGCCCATGGCTTGTTGTGCGACTCCCAACGCCACGGTCGACACGAGTCGATCCTTGCGCTCCGTGCTGATGTGCACAAGGAACATCAGGTTCGCCCTTCCCACTGCATCCAAAGAATGAAGTGACACCACATCGCGCATATTGCACCGCACCACACCACACCGCACCTCACCACACGGCACCGCACCACACCACAGCACAGCGCAGCGCAGCGCATCGCAATGCACCGCACCGTAGCGCACCGCGCCTCACCGCACCGCAACGCAGTGCGTCGCGCCACACCAGGCCACGCCGCAACGCACCACACCACAATACACCACACGACACCACACCACACGACACCACACCACGCGCCACGACACCACACGACACCACACGACACCACACCACACCACACCACACCACACCACAACATACCACACCATACCACCACACCACACCACACCACATCACGCCACATAGCATAGCACCGCAGCCAACGCATCCCACCGCACCCACCGCATTGCACCGCACCGCACCACACCGCACCACACCACACCACACCATACCACACCATACCACCACACCACACCACACCACATCACGCCACATAGCATAGCACCGCAGCCAACGCATCCCACCGCACCCACCGCATTGCACCGCACCGCACCACACCGCACCAAACCACATCCTACCACATCACAACACAACGCAATGCAATGCAATGCGATGAAACGCAACATGGCACAACATAGTTCATTGCAATGTAACGTGACATATTACAGCACAACGAAACACATTGAAATACAACAAAGCGATAATAGGATGAAGGATTTTCTCCACAAAGACGGCAGATTCTTGAGCGCCGTAACATGACATGTTGCGCGGGAACAGTGCTCAGCAGATTCAAGTAAGAGCGTAAACAGCAAATGATAGGATCCAACTACTGGATGGTGGGCAGTGGAATCCACTTGACCTGAAGGCATCTAGGTTGGAAGACGCAACAAAAACCTACAGTTGCTGTGAGCGGCTCACCACCACTAGCCTACCCGCCAACGGACAGGACTAAGTGGGGGTACAAGACATGACATTAAAGAAACGACAAGGGGAAGGGGGGAGGGGGGAGGGAGGAGGAGGGAGGAGGGAGGGGGGAGCGGGGATAAACACGCAAACAAACACAACTCCTCAAGAAAGCTAACCAAGAAAATCCAACATAAAAGAACATACCCAATTCACGCTCCAAGAGGTGAGTGAGAGTAGAGCGCCTGCAATGGCCACCGCAAAGTATGCATACGTAAAAAATGAATGAACAGGTATGAGCCCGAAAAATGGGTTCCATCGCGAGCAAGGATGACAGGAGAGGACGGGGTTGGAAGGGAGCTACTCCTCTACCTGCACCGTTATGCAGTTAATCCACTGTTGTTCCTTTGTTTCGCTTCAACAGCAACTACGACCAGAGGCCTCACTTTTGATTGCAACAGCAGACGATGTCAGCCTAAGTCCAAGACTGGTGCTGAGACAGCCAGTGTGATCCCACAAGCAAGGCGACAATGAGAGAGGGTTCTGGAGGGTAGAATGAAAGAGAGCACCTTGTCTTGCAAACGCAAACGCCAACTCTCAGAGACTTTCTCAGCAAGATGGTGCTGAAACACATATTGCCTCCACAACTATCAACGCTTCAGTTTTTTGTTCTCCAGAGCGTACAACCGAAGTGTTCAACTAAAAGAATGTTAAGGATATACTAGAAGCACGCGTCCGTACATTTCCGCTACCGACCTGAAGTCAAAGAAGCGCCGACGCTCGCGGAGTTGAGAAATAACCTGCGCCATCTCCGCGCCAGAGACATCTCCAGTGGGCACAAGACGCCCACCCGCCGCAGCCCTCGTCGCACCAGCTGGCCAGTCCAGATCCACCAGCCACGCGCAACCCCGCCACACGTTGCTGCTACTGCTAGCAGAGCTAACACCGAGGCGCAGCACTCTGAGGATGGAAAAAAACACACAAAGAAACACAACCCCCCAACAAAGCTGAAGATACTTCAATATGAAAAACATACTCACCAGAGGTGAGTGAGAATGCACGCACGCATGCACACACGCACGTATACCCGTACGCACACACTCACGCATGCAGCCATGCACATAAGAACACATACAAACACAGTAAGGCAAAAACGCACGCAAACAGGCACGTTTGCAAATGCGCAAGCACGCATGCACAAAGGCACGCGTGCGTGCACGTACACACACATGCATGCACGCACGAACGCGCACACACACACACACACACACACACACACACACA
>SZWC01015892.1:38677-67417 GCA_023375785.1 Penium margaritaceum | reverse complement strand
CACCACGCAGCAACCAGTTCGCACCACTCCGCAACCAGTTTGCACCACTCCGCAACTAGTTCGCACCACTCCGCATCCCGATTCCACCACTCCGCACCTAGTTCGCACCACTCCGCAACCAGTTCGCACCACTCTGCAACCAGTTCGCACTTCTCCGGAATCAGTTCGCACCACTCCAGAACCAGTTCGCACCACTTTGCAACCAGTTCGCGCCACTCGGCAACCAGTTCGCACCACTCCGCAACCAGTTCGCACCACTCCGCAACCAGTTCGCACGACTACGCAACCAGTTCGCACCACTCCGCAACCAGTTCACACCACTCCGCAACTAGTTTGCACCACAGTCCGCAGCCAGTTGGCCCCACTCCGCAGCCAGTTCGCGCCACTGTGCGACCAGTACGCACCACTCCACAATCAGTTCGCACCACTCCGTAACCAGTTCGCACCACTCTGGAGCCAGTTCGCACCACTCTGGAGCCAGTTCGCACCACTCCGCAACCAGTTCGCATCACTCCGCAACCAGTTCGCACCACTCTGGAGCCAGTTCGCACCACTCCGCACCCAGTTTGCACAACTAAGCAACCAGTTCGCACCACTCCACAACCAGTTCACACCACTCCGCAACCAGTTCGCACCACTCTGCAACCATTTCGCACCATCCGCAACCATTATGAACCACTCCACAACCAGGTTGCACCACTCCGCAACAAGTTCGCACCACTCTGCGACCAGTTCGCACCACTCCGCAACCAGTTCGCATCACTCCGCAACCAGTTCGCACCACTCCGCAACCAGTTCGCACCACTCTGCAACCATTTCGCACCATCCGCAACCATTATGAACCACTCCACAACCAGGTTGCACCACTCCGCAACAAGTTCGCACCACTCTGCGACCAGTTCGCACCACTCGGCAACCAGTTCGCACCAATCCGCAACCAGTTTGCACCACTCCGCAACCAGTTTTCAGCACTCGCAGCCAGTTGGCGCCACTCCGCGGCCAGTTCGCGCCTCTCTGCCACCAGTTCGAAGCATCCCGCAACCAGCTCGCACCACTC
This sequence comes from Penium margaritaceum, assembly GCA_023375785.1. Taxonomy (NCBI): domain Eukaryota; kingdom Viridiplantae; phylum Streptophyta; class Zygnematophyceae; order Desmidiales; family Peniaceae; genus Penium; species Penium margaritaceum. The sequence continues at coordinate 66,360 of SZWC01015892.1, read as the reverse complement.
CGCAACACGTTCGCGCCACTCCACAGCCAGTTCGCACCACTCCGCAACCAGTTCCCACCACTCCGCAACCAGCTCGCTCCACTCCGCAACCAGTTTGCACCACTTCACAACCAGTTCGCACCACTCCGAAGCCAGTTCGCACCACGCCGCAACAAGTTCGCATCACTCAGTAACCACTTCGAACCACTCCGCAGCCAGTTCACATCACTCCGCATCCAGTTCGCACAACTCCGCAACGAGTTCGGACCAGTCTGCAACCAGTTCGCACCACTCTGCAACCAGTTCACACCACTCCGCAACCGGTTCACACCACTCCGCAACCAGTTCCCACCACTCCGCAACCAGTTTGCACCACTCCGCAACCAATTCGCGCCACTCCGCAACCAGTTCGCACCACTCCGCACCCAGTTCGCACCCCTCCGCAACCAGTTCGAACCACTCCGCAACTAGTTCGCACCACTCCGCAATCCATTTGCACCATTCTGCAACCAGTTGGTATCACTCCGCAACCCGTTCACACCAATCCGCAACCAGTTCGCACCACTCCGCAACCAGTTCGCACTACTCCGGAATCAGTTCGCACCACTTCGGAACCAGTTCGCACCACTCCGCATCCAGTATGCGCCACTCCGCAACCAGTTCGCACCACTCCGCACCCAGTTCGCACCCCTCCGCAACCAGTTCGAACCACTCCGCAACTAGTTCGCACCACTCCGCAATCCATTTGCACCATTCTGCAACCAGTTGGTATCACTCCGCAACCCGTTCACACCAATCCGCAACCAGTTCGCACCACTCCGCAACCAGTTCGCACTACTCCGGAATCAGTTCGCACCACTTCGGAACCAGTTCGCACCACTCCGCATCCAGTATGCGCCACTCCGCAACCAGTTCGCACCACTCCGCACCCAGTTCGCACCCCTCCGCAACCAGTTCGAACCACTCCGCAACTAGTTCGCACCACTCCGCAATCCATTTGCACCATTCTGCAACCAGTTGGTATCACTCCGCAACCCGTTCACACCAATCCGCAACCAGTTCGCACCACTCCGCAACCAGTTCGCACTACTCCGGAATCAGTTCGCACCACTTCGGAACCAGTTCGCACCACTCCGCATCCAGTATGCGCCACTCCGCAACCAGTTCGCACCACTCCGCACCCAGTTCGCACCCCTCCGCAACCAGTTCGAACCACTCCGCAACTAGTTCGCACCACTCCGCAATCCATTTGCACCATTCTGCAACCAGTTGGTATCACTCCGCAACCCGTTCACACCAATCCGCAACCAGTTCGCACCACTCCGCAACCAGTTCGCACTACTCCGGAATCAGTTCGCACCACTTCGGAACCAGTTCGCACCACTCCGCATCCAGTATGCGCCACTCCGCAACCAGTTCGCACCACTCCGCACCCAGTTCGCACCCCTCCGCAACCAGTTCGAACCACTCCGCAACTAGTTCGCACCACTCCGCAATCCATTTGCACCATTCTGCAACCAGTTGGTATCACTCCGCAACCCGTTCACACCAATCCGCAACCAGTTCGCACCACTCCGCAACCAGTTCGCACTACTCCGGAATCAGTTCGCACCACTTCGGAACCAGTTCGCACCACTCCGCATCCAGTATGCGCCACTCCGCAACCAGTTCGCACCACTCCGCACCCAGTTCGCACCCCTCCGCAACCAGTTCGAACCACTCCGCAACTAGTTCGCACCACTCCGCAATCCATTTGCACCATTCTGCAACCAGTTGGTATCACTCCGCAACCCGTTCACACCAATCCGCAACCAGTTCGCACCACTCCGCAACCAGTTCGCACTACTCCGGAATCAGTTCGCACCACTTCGGAACCAGTTCGCACCACTCCGCATCCAGTATGCGCCACTCCGCAACCAGTTCGCACCACTCCGCACCCAGTTCGCACCCCTCCGCAACCAGTTCGAACCACTCCGCAACTAGTTCGCACCACTCCGCAATCCATTTGCACCATTCTGCAACCAGTTGGTATCACTCCGCAACCCGTTCACACCAATCCGCAACCAGTTCGCACCACTCCGCAACCAGTTCGCACTACTCCGGAATCAGTTCGCACCACTTCGGAACCAGTTCGCACCACTCCGCATCCAGTATGCGCCACTCCGCAACCAGTTCGCACCACTCCGCAACCAGTTCGCACCACTCCGAAACCAGTTCGCACCACACCACAGCCAGTTCGCACCACTCTGCAACCAGTTCACACCACTACGCAACCAGTTTGCACCACTTTGCAACCAGTCTGCACCACAGTCCGCAGCCAGTTGGCGCCACTCCGCAGCCTGTTCACGCCACACTGCGACCAGTTCGTCCCACTCCCCAACCAGTCGCACCACTCCGTAACCAGTTCGCACCACTCCGAAGCAAGTCCGCAACACTCTGCAACCAGTTCGCATCACTCCGCCACCACTTCGCACCACTCCGCAGCCAGTTTGCAAAACTCCGCATCCAGTTCGCACAACTCCGCAACCAGTTCGCACCACTCCACAACCAGTTTGCATCACTCCGCAACCAGTTTGCTCCACTCCACAACCAGTTCACACCACTCCGCAACCAGTTTGCACCACTCCGCAACCAGCTCGCACCACTCCGCAACCACTTCGCACCACTCCGCGGCCAGTTCGCACCACTCCCCAAGCACTTCGCAGCACTACCCAACCAGTTCGCACCACTCCGCAACCAGTTGGCACCACTCCGCAACCAGTTTGCACCACTCCGCAACCAGCTCGCACCACTCCGCAACCACTTCGCACCACTCCGCGGCCAGTTCGCACCACTCCCCAAGCACTTCGCAGCACTACCCAACCAGTTCGCACCACTCCGCAACCAGTTGGCACCACTCCGCAACCAGTTTGCACCACTCCGCAACCAGCTCGCACCACTCCGCAACCACTTCGCACCACTCCGCGGCCAGTTCGCACCACTCCCCAAGCACTTCGCAGCACTACCCAACCAGTTCGCACCACTCCGCAACCAGTTGGCACCACTCCGCAACCAGTTTGCACCACTCCGCAACCAGCTCGCACCACTCCGCAACCACTTCGCACCACTCCGCGGCCAGTTCGCACCACTCCCCAAGCACTTCGCAGCACTACCCAACCAGTTCGCACCACTCCGCAACCAGTTGGCACCACTCCGCAACCAGTTTGCACCACTCCGCAACCAGCTCGCACCACTCCGCAACCACTTCGCACCACTCCGCGGCCAGTTCGCACCACTCCCCAAGCACTTCGCAGCACTACCCAACCAGTTCGCACCACTCCGCAACCAGTTGGCACCACTCCGCAACCAGTTTGCACCACTCCGCAACCAGCTCGCACCACTCCGCAACCACTTCGCACCACTCCGCGGCCAGTTCGCACCACTCCCCAAGCACTTCGCAGCACTACCCAACCAGTTCGCACCACTCCGCAACCAGTTGGCACCACTCCGCAACCAGTTTGCACCACTCCGCAACCAGCTCGCACCACTCCGCAACCACTTCGCACCACTCCGCGGCCAGTTCGCACCACTCCCCAAGCACTTCGCAGCACTACCCAACCAGTTCGCACCACTCCGCAACCAGTTGGCACCACTCCGCAACCAGTTTGCACCACTCCGCAACCAGCTCGCACCACTCCGCAACCACTTCGCACCACTCCGCGGCCAGTTCGCACCACTCCCCAAGCACTTCGCAGCACTACCCAACCAGTTCGCACCACTCCGCAACCAGTTGGCACCACTCCGCAACCAGTTTGCACCACTCCGCAACCAGCTCGCACCACTCCGCAACCACTTCGCACCACTCCGCGGCCAGTTCGCACCACTCCCCAAGCACTTCGCAGCACTACCCAACCAGTTCGCACCACTCCGCAACCAGTTGGCACCACTCCGCAACCAGTTTGCACCACTCCGCAACCAGCTCGCACCACTCCGCAACCACTTCGCACCACTCCGCGGCCAGTTCGCACCACTCCCCAAGCACTTCGCAGCACTACCCAACCAGTTCGCACCACTCCGCAACCAGTTGGCACCACTCCGCAACCAGTTTGCACCACTCCGCAACCAGCTCGCACCACTCCGCAACCACTTCGCACCACTCCGCGGCCAGTTCGCACCACTCCCCAAGCACTTCGCAGCACTACCCAACCAGTTCGCACCACTCCGCAACCAGTTGGCACCACTCCGCAACCAGTTTGCACCACTCCGCAACCAGCTCGCACCACTCCGCAACCACTTCGCACCACTCCGCGGCCAGTTCGCACCACTCCCCAAGCACTTCGCAGCACTACCCAACCAGTTCGCACCACTCCGCAACCAGTTGGCACCACTCCGCAACCAGTTTGCACCACTCCGCAACCAGCTCGCACCACTCCGCAACCACTTCGCACCACTCCGCGGCCAGTTCGCACCACTCCCCAAGCACTTCGCAGCACTACCCAACCAGTTCGCACCACTCCGCAACCAGTTGGCACCACTCCGCAACCAGTTTGCACCACTCCGCAACCAGCTCGCACCACTCCGCAACCACTTCGCACCACTCCGCGGCCAGTTCGCACCACTCCCCAAGCACTTCGCAGCACTACCCAACCAGTTCGCACCACTCCGCAACCAGTTGGCACCACTCCGCAACCAGTTTGCACCACTCCGCAACCAGCTCGCACCACTCCGCAACCACTTCGCACCACTCCGCGGCCAGTTCGCACCACTCCCCAAGCACTTCGCAGCACTACCCAACCAGTTCGCACCACTCCGCAACCAGTTGGCACCACTCCGCAACCAGTTTGCACCACTCCGCAACCAGCTCGCACCACTCCGCAACCACTTCGCACCACTCCGCGGCCAGTTCGCACCACTCCCCAAGCACTTCGCAGCACTACCCAACCAGTTCGCACCACTCCGCAACCAGTTGGCACCACTCCGCAACCAGTTTGCACCACTCCGCAACCAGCTCGCACCACTCCGCAACCACTTCGCACCACTCCGCGGCCAGTTCGCACCACTCCCCAAGCACTTCGCAGCACTACCCAACCAGTTCGCACCACTCCGCAACCAGTTGGCACCACTCCGCAACCAGTTTGCACCACTCCGCAACCAGCTCGCACCACTCCGCAACCACTTCGCACCACTCCGCGGCCAGTTCGCACCACTCCCCAAGCACTTCGCAGCACTACCCAACCAGTTCGCACCACTCCGCAACCAGTTGGCACCACTCCGCAACCAGTTTGCACCACTCCGCAACCAGCTCGCACCACTCCGCAACCACTTCGCACCACTCCGCGGCCAGTTCGCACCACTCCCCAAGCACTTCGCAGCACTACCCAACCAGTTCGCACCACTCCGCAACCAGTTTTCACCACTCCGCAGCCTGTTGGCGCCACTCCGCAGCCAGTGAGCGCCACTCTTTGACCAGTTCGCACCAGTCCGCAACCAGCTCGCAACACTCCGCAACCACTTCGCACCACTCCGCACCCAATTCGCACCACTCCGCAACCAGTTTGTACAACTCCGCAACCAGTTCGCACCACTCTGGAAGCAGTTCGCACCATTCCGCAACAAGTTCGCACCACTCCACAACCTGTTCACACCACTCCACAGCCAGTTTGCATCACTCCGCATCCAGTTTGCACCACTCCGCAACCAGTTTGCACCACTCCGCAACCAGTTCGCACGACTCCGCAACCAGTTCATACCACTCGACAACCAGTTCACACCAATTTGCAACCAGTTCGCACCACTCTGCAACCAGTTCGCACCACTCTGTAACCAGTTTTTACCACTCCGCAGCCAGTTAGTGCCACTCTACAACCAGTTCGTACCAGTCCGCAACCAGCTCCCACCACTCCACGACCAGTTCGCACCACTCTACAGCCAGTTCTCACCACTCGGCGACCAGTTCGCACAACTCCGCAACCACTTCCCACCACTCCGCACCCAGTTCGCACCACTCCGCAACCAGTTTGCACAACTCCACAACCAGTTCGCACCACTCTGCAGCCAGTTTGCACCACTCTGCAACAAGTTCGCACAACTCCCCAACCAGTTCACACCACTCCACAACCAGTTCGCACCACTCCGCAACCAGTTTGCACCAATCCGCAACCAGTTCGCACCACTCTGCAACCAGTTCGCACCACTCCGAAACCAGTTCACACCACTCCGCAACCGGTTCGCACCACTCCGCAACCAGTTCCTACCACTCCGCAACCAGTTCGCACCCCTCCGCACCCAGTCCGCACCACTCCGCCACCAGTTCGCACCACTCTGCAACCAGTTCACACCACTCTGCAACCAGTTCGAACCACTCTGCAACCAGTTCGCACCACTCTGCAGCCAGTTCGCACCACTCTGCAACCAGTTCACACCACTCTGCAACCAGTTCGAACCACTCTGCAACCAGTTCGCACCACTCTGCAGCCAGTTCGCACCACTCTGCAACCAGTTCACACCACTCTGCAACCAGTTCGAACCACTCTGCAACCAGTTCGCACCACTCTGCAGCCAGTTCGCACCACTCTGCAACCAGTTCACACCACTCTGCAACCAGTTCGAACCACTCTGCAACCAGTTCGCACCACTCTGCAGCCAGTTCGCACCACTCTGCAACCAGTTCACACCACTCTGCAACCAGTTCGAACCACTCTGCAACCAGTTCGCACCACTCTGCAGCCAGTTCGCACCACTCTGCAACCAGTTCACACCACTCTGCAACCAGTTCGAACCACTCTGCAACCAGTTCGCACCACTCTGCAGCCAGTTCGCACCACTCTGCAACCAGTTCACACCACTCTGCAACCAGTTCGAACCACTCTGCAACCAGTTCGCACCACTCTGCAGCCAGTTCGCACCACTCTGCAACCAGTTCACACCACTCTGCAACCAGTTCGAACCACTCTGCAACCAGTTCGCACCACTCTGCAGCCAGTTCGCACCACTCTGCAACCAGTTCACACCACTCTGCAACCAGTTCGAACCACTCTGCAACCAGTTCGCACCACTCTGCAGCCAGTTCGCACCACTCTGCAACCAGTTCACACCACTCTGCAACCAGTTCGAACCACTCTGCAACCAGTTCGCACCACTCTGCAGCCAGTTCGCACCACTCTGCAACCAGTTCACACCACTCTGCAACCAGTTCGAACCACTCTGCAACCAGTTCGCACCACTCCGCAACCAGTTCGCACCACTCCACAACCAGTTCGCACCACTCCGCAACCAGTTCGCATCACTCTGCAACCAGTTCACACCACTCCGCAACCAGTTCGCACCACTCCGCAAGCAGTGCGCACCACTCCGCAACCAGTTCGCACCAATCCACAACCAGTTTGCACGACACTGCAACCAGTTTGCACCACTCCGCAACCAGTTGGCACCACTCCACAACCAGTTCGCACCACTCCGTAACCAGTTCCGCCACTCCGCAACCAGTTGCCACCACTCCGCAACAAATTCGCACCACTCCTTAACCAGTTTGCGCCACTTTGTAGCCAGTTCGCAACACTCCGCGACCAGTTTGCACCACTCCGCAACCAGTTTGCACCACTCCGCAACCAGTTTGCACCACTTCGCAGCAAGTTTGCCCCTCTCCGCAACCCGTTCGTGCCACTTCGCAACCAGTTGGCACCACTCCGCAACCAGTTCGCACCACTCTGCAACCAGTTCGCACCACTTCGCAACAAGTTCACACCACTCCGCAACCAGTTAGCACCACTCCGCAACCAGTTCGCACAACTGGGCAACCAGTTCCTACCACTCCGCAACCAGTTCGCACCACTCCATCACCATTTCGCCCCACTCCGCTACCAGTTTGCAGCACTCCGCAACCAGTTTGCACCACTCCGCAACCAGTTGGCACCACTCCGCAACCAGTTCGCAGAACTCCTCAACCAGTTGGCACCACTCCGCAACCAGTTCGCAGAACTCCTCAACCCGTTTCCACCACTCCGCAACCACTTCGCACCACTCCGCAACAAGTTCGCACCACTCCGCAATCAGTTCGCATCACTCTACAACCAGTTTGCACCACTCTGCAACCTTTTTGCACCACGCCGCAACCTTTTTGAACCACTCCACAAGCGGTTCACACCACTCTGCAACCAATTAGCACCACTCCGCAACCAGTTCGCACCACTCCACATCCAGTTCGCACCACTCCCCAACCAGTTCGCACCACTCCGCAACCAGTATGCACAACTCCGCAACCAGTTCGCACCACTCCACAACCAGTTCGCACCTCTCCACAACCAGTTCACACCACTCCGCAACCAGTCCGCACCACTCCGCAACCAGATGGCACCACTCCGCAGCCAGTTGGCACCACTCCGCAACCAGTTCGCACCACTCGGCAACCAGTTCGCACCACTCTGCAACCAGTTCGTACCACTCCGCAATCAGTTCGCACCACTCAACAACCAGTTTGCACCACTCTATAGCCGGTTCGCGCCACTCCGCAACCAGTTCGCACCACTCCGCAGCCAGTTCGCACCACTCCGCGACCAGTTCGCACCACCCCGCAACCAGTTCGCACCACTCCGCAACCAGTATGCACAACTCCGCAACCAGTTCGCACCACTCCGCAGCCAGTTCGCACCACTCCGCGACCAGTTCGCACCACCCCGCAACCAGTTCGCACCACTCCGCAACCAGTATGCACAACTCCGCAACCAGTTCGCACCACTCCGCAGCCAGTTCGCACCACTCCGCGACCAGTTCGCACCACCCCGCAACCAGTTCGCACCACTCCGCAACCAGTATGCACAACTCCGCAACCAGTTCGCACCACTCCGCAGCCAGTTCGCACCACTCCGCGACCAGTTCGCACCACCCCGCAACCAGTTCGCACCACTCCGCAACCAGTATGCACAACTCCGCAACCAGTTCGCACCACTCCGCAGCCAGTTCGCACCACTCCGCGACCAGTTCGCACCACCCCGCAACCAGTTCGCACCACTCCGCAACCAGTATGCACAACTCCGCAACCAGTTCGCACCACTCCGCAGCCAGTTCGCACCACTCCGCGACCAGTTCGCACCACCCCGCAACCAGTTCGCACCACTCCGCAACCAGTATGCACAACTCCGCAACCAGTTCGCACCACTCCGCAGCCAGTTCGCACCACTCCGCGACCAGTTCGCACCACCCCGCAACCAGTTCGCACCACTCCGCAACCAGTATGCACAACTCCGCAACCAGTTCGCACCACTCCGCAGCCAGTTCGCACCACTCCGCGACCAGTTCGCACCACCCCGCAACCAGTTCGCACCACTCCGCAACCAGTATGCACAACTCCGCAACCAGTTCGCACCACTCCGCAGCCAGTTCGCACCACTCCGCGACCAGTTCGCACCACCCCGCAACCAGTTCGCACCACTCCGCAACCAGTATGCACAACTCCGCAACCAGTTCGCACCACTCCGCATCCAGTTCGCACCACTTCGCAACCAGTTCGCACCACTACGCAACCAGTTCGCACCAATCGGACACCAGTTTGCACCACTCCGCAACCAGTTTGACAACTCCGCAACCAGTTCACACCACTCCGCAACCAGTTAGCACCACTTTGCAACCAGTGTGCAGCACTCTGCAACCAGTTTACTCCACTCCGCAACTAGTTCACACCACTCCCCAACGAGTTTTAACCACTCCGCAGCCAGTTCGCTCCACTCCGCAACCAGTTTGGACCACTTCGCAACCACTTTGCACCACTCCGCAGCCAGTTCGCACCACTCCGCAACCAGTTTGCACAACTCCGCAAACTGTTCGCACCACTCTGCAGCCGGTTCGCACCACTCCGCAGCCAGTTCACGCCACTTTGAGACCAGTTTGCACCACCCCTCAACCAGTTCGCACCACTCCGCAACCAGTTCGCACCACTCCACAGCCAGTTCGCACCACTCCGCAACCAGTTCGCACTACTCTGCAACCATTTGGCACCACTTTGCAGCCAGTTCGCACCACTCCGCAACCACTTCGCACCACTCCGCAACCAGTTTGCACCACTCCGCAACTAGTTCAAACCACTCCGCAACCAGTCCGCACCACTCCGCAACCAGTTTGCACCACTCTGCAACCAGTTCGCACCACTCCGCAACCAGTTCGCACCATTCCGCAACCAGCTGGCACCACTCCGCAACCTGTTCACACCACTCTTCAACTAATTCGCACCACTCCGCAACCAGTTCGCACCTCTCCGCAACCTGTTCGCACCACTCCGCAACCAGTTCGCACTACTCTGCAACCATTTGGCACCACTTTGCAGCCAGTTCGCACCACTCCGCAACCACTTCGCACCACTCCGCAACCAGTTTGCACCACTCTGCAACCGGTTCGCACCACTCTGCAACCAGTTCACACCACTCCGCAACCAGTCCGCACCACTCCGCAACCAGTTTGCACCCCTCTGCAACCAGTTCGCACCACTCCGCAAGCAGTTCGCACCACTCTGCAACCAGTCCGCACCACTCCGCAACCAGTTTGCACCCCTCTGCAACCAGTTCGCACCACTCCGCAACCAGTTCGCACCACTCCGTAGCCAGTTTGCACCACTCCGCAACCAGTTCGCACCACTCCACAACCAGTTTGCACCACTCCACAACTAGTTCACACCACTCCACAACCAGTTCGCAACACTCTGCAACTAGTTCGCACCACTCTGCAACCAGTTCACACCAATCTGCAAGCAGTTTGCACCACTCCCCAACCAGTTCACACCACTCCACAGCCAGTTTGCACCACTCCACATTCAGGTCGCACTACTCCACAACCAGTTTGCACCACTCCGCAACCAGTTCGCACCACTCCACAACCAGTTCGCACCTCTCCACAACCAGTTCGCACCACTCCGCAACCAGTTCGCAGCACTCCGCAACCAGCTCACACCACTCGCAACCAGTTCGCACCACTCCGTGATGGTATCTGGGGCAGCCCTCAGGGAGGGGATCAAGCTCACTAAGAGCCGCCTAGGCAGGACCAGCTGTTTGTGAGAGGGAGTTGCAGGTTGCACAGACAGAAATTACGGAAGCAAATTTAGGTCTACAGAGGACACAAACTTCTTTATCGACTCTTGAGTGAGAAATTACATCATCACAGCTTTGTAACAAGCCCTTATATGCCTCATTCTACCAAGGGAGCACTGAGATCTACTCTGTCAAAGTTTACTCTCTAGCACACTCTCCTAGCCTAGCGGGATGAGCGGCAGTCACCTTGTCACACATGAGAATTATGCCTCGCACGACCTGCACGACCAATAATCGTGGAATGGTCCTTCTTTAAAATCTCCTGGACGTCCTCCAGCCGTCTTCTCTCCTTGAAGGCAGCTCTCAGCCGTCCTGGCCAATAATCCTGCCGCCTTTTGAGCTCAAAGTGCTCAGGTCGTCACCTGAGCCAAACCCATGATCTCCAAACCTTGGAAATCCATATCTCACTTAAACGGACTCCGAATTGAGTTCCGTAAAGCGCTTTGGAACCTGTGAAACACTCTCTATGTAACTCTGATGCCAGATGAGTTTTATCGAGCAACCTATTCTTGTCACTTTCTAGCATCCTCATATCCACCATTCTCCCACTTTGCGGTAGTAAAAATCACACAAGTCCACACTGTTCCCTCAGCTGCTGAAAGCGATGTGCTGCCAGCGGCTTGGTCAGGAAGTCTGCCAACATCATCCTTGAAGAGCAGAACTTGATCTGCACCACCTGCTTCGCCACAAGCTCGCGGATGAAGTGGTACTGCAGGTCGATGTGCTTGGTGCGTGCGTACAACTTGGCGTTCTTCGTCAGAGCAATGGAACTCATGTTGTCACAGTAGATGGTGGTGGCTGTGGTCTGCTGCTGTCCAAGGCATGCTAGCAGCTCACGCAGCCACACGGCTTCCTTTGCTGCTTCACTTAGGGTGATTTGCACTGCTTCGGTGGAGGAGAGGGCAACGGACTCTTGCTTCTTGATCCTCCAGTTGATTGCACCTCCCCTGAGCAAAAACACGAAACCACTAGTCGACTTCCTTGTGTCCAGGTCACCTCCCCAATCTGTGTCGCTATAGCCGATGAGGATGGGGCGGTTGTTGCCGTTGAAGGTGAGGCAAAGGCTGCTGCTGCTGTCAAGGTAGCACAGCACGCGCTTAACCGCATCCCAATGCGACACGCCCGGATTCGCGCAGAACTTGCTGAGCACTCCCACTGCTTGGCTGATGTCAAGGCGCGTGCCGACTGCTGCGTACAAGAGGCTCCCAACTGCTGCTTGGTATGGCACTGCTTCCATGCGGCTGCTCTATTGCATACCGCGGGGAGTTTGCGTCATGCTCAGCTTCGCTCCCACTTCCAGTGGTGTTGCGGCCTTGCGCGCTCCTGCCATGTTGAAGCGCTTGACGATGTCGCTCACATACGTACTATGCGACAACTCAAAAGTCTGCTGCTGCCGGTCGCGTTTGACCAGAAGGCCAAGGTAGTAGATGAGCTCGCCCATGTCTTTCATGTTGACCCTGTGAGCAAGGGACTACTTCACATTGTCCAAAGGAGACATGGAGTCAGATGCAATGAACAGGTCATCAACATAGAGCAAGATGATGACCTGGCTTGCCTCTTGCGTGCGTCCATAGACTGCATGGTCAGCTTCACTGCGCACAAAGCCAAGGACAGACGGCTGCTCATCCATCTTGTGGTGCCACGAACGCGGTGCTTGCTTTAGGCCGTAGAGGGCCTACACAAGCTTGCAAACCAGTTCCTCCTTCCCTTCCACCACATACCCCTCCGGCTGCTCCATGTACACATCCTCCTCGAGGTCACCATTCAGAAATGCACACATCACATGCATTTGGTGCACATCCCAGTCCATAGTAGCAACAAGAGCGAGGATCGCTCGGATGGAAGGGAACTCTGCGACAGGTTCAAATGTCTCATTGTAATCAACACCCTCAGTCTGCACATACCCCTTTGCAACCAGCCGTGCTGTGTACCTGAGCACCTTACCATCCGCACCACGCTTGCGCCTGAAGATCCACCGGCACCCAGTCACCCGGCAGTCGCGTGGAGCCTCCTCGAGAGTCCAGGTGCCGTTCTTCATGNCTTGCCTCTTGCGTGCGTCCATAGACTGCATGGTCAGCTTCACTGTGCACAAAGCCAAGGACAGACGGCTGCTCATCCATCTTGTGGTGCCACGAACGCGGTGCTTGCTTTAGGCCGTAGAGGGCCTACACAAGCTTGCAAACCAGTTCCTCCTTCCCTTCCACCACATACCCCTCCGGCTGCTCCATGTACACATCCTCCTCGAGGTCACCATTCAGAAATGCACACATCACATGCATTTGGTGCACATCCCAGTCCATAGTAGCAACAAGAGCGAGGATCGCTCGGATGGAAGGGAACTCTGCGACAGGTTCAAATGTCTCATTGTAATCAACACCCTCAGTCTGCACATACCCCTTTGCAACCAGCCGTGCTGTGTACCTGAGCACCTTACCATCCGCACCACGCTTGCGCCTGAAGATCCACCGGCACCCAGTCACCCGGCAGTCGCGTGGAGCCTCCTCGAGAGTCCAGGTGCCGTTCTTCATGAGCACACCATACTCCTCATTTGCTGCAGCACGCCAATCTGCCACCTTGGCGCCGCGCATGGCTTCAGCAAATGTGGCTGGGTCATCGGTGACGGCGAGGAAGAGGAGTTTGAGGTCAGAGAACTCCGTTGGTGGCGGAGCGGTGCACAGGTTCAGCCGCTCCCCTTGTTGCATCTGCTTCTATGCGAGCCTCTCGGACCTCCGTAGCTGCTCCCCACTGTCCTTCGCACCTTTGTTGATGCCTGCGGATTGGCATGGCAGCTTCTGTTTGTTTCTTTGCTGCTCCTCCTCAGCAGATTCAGCTGCTGGCTCCTTCTCATTGTCAGCTCCCTCCTCCTCCTTGTCATTGTTGCTATAACCGCCATCTTCCGCACTGCCCTTTTTTGCTACCGGTTTGTCTTCCACTTCAAGGACAAGTGCGGGAGCAAGTAGAACTCCAGACATAGATCTCCATGTCCATCCCCTCACTTTCTCTTGAAAGACCACGGTTGCAAGCAAGTCCAAGAAATTTGAAGCAAGCCCAAGACAACTGGAGCAAGGCCAAGACAAGTGGAGCAAGGCCAAGAAAACTGGAACAAGCCAGATTCAACAAGAGTAATGCCAAGACAACTGGAGGAAGCCCAACACAACTGGAGCAAGCCCAAGACAACTGCAGTAAGTCCAAGACATCTGGAGCAAGCCCAAGACAGCTGAAGCAAGGCCAAGACAACTGGAGCAAGGCCAAGACAAATGGAGCAAGCCCAAGACAACGGGAAGAAGGCCAAGACAACTGGAGCAAGCCGAAGACAACAGGAGGAAGGCCAAGACAAATGGAGCAAGCCTACGACAACTGGAGAAAACCCAAGACAACTAGAGCAAGCCCAAGACAACTCGAGCAAGCCCAGGACAACTGGAGCCAACCCAAGACAACTGAAGCAAGTCCAAGAGAACTGGAGCAAGCCCGAGACAGCTGGACTAAGTCGAAGAAAAATGGAGCAAGCCCAAGACAAATGGAACAATTCCAAGACAACTGGAGCAAGGTCAAGACAATTGGACCAAGCCCAAGACAACGGGAGCAAGCCCAAGACAACTGGAGCAAGACCAAGACAAGCGGAGCAAGCCCAAGAGAACTGGAGCAATCCCAAGACAACTAGAGCAAGCCTAAGACAACTGGAGCAAGCCAAAGACAACTGGAGCAAGCCCAAGACAACTGGAGCAAGCCCAAGCCAACTGGAGTAAGACCAAGAAAACTGGATCAAGCCCAAGACAAAATGGAGCAAGCCCACGACAACTGGAGCAAGCCCAAGACAACTGGAGCAAGCTGAAGACACATGGAGCAAGCTCAAGACAACTGAAGCAAGTCCAAAAAACTGGAGCAAGCCCTGGACAAATGGAGAAAGGCCAAGACAACTGGAGCAAGCTTAATACAACTGGAGAAATTCCAAGACAATTGGAGCAAGGTCAACATAACTGGAGCAAGGCCAAGAAAACTTAAGCAAGCCCAATGTAACAGGAGCAAAGCAAAGATAATTGAAGCTAGCCCAAAACAACCGGAGCAAGCCCAAGACAACTGAAGGAAGGCCAAGACAACTAGAGAGAGCCCAAGATAACTAGAGCAAGCCCAAGATAACTGGAGCAAGCCCAAGACAACTAGAGCAAGCTCAAGACAACTTCAGCAAGCCCAAGAGAACTGAAGCAAGTCCAAGAGAACTGGAGCAAGCCCAATACAACAGGAGGCAGTCAAAGAGAACTCAAGCAAGCCCAAGACATGTGGAGCAAGTCCAGTCAACTGGAGCAAGGCCAAAACAACTAGAGAAAGCCCAAGACAACTGGAGCAAGCCCAAGACAACAGGAGCAAGACCAGGAAAACCGGAGCAAGCCCCAGACAACTGGAGCAAGACCAAGTCTACTGGAGCCAGCCCAAGACAACCGCAGCAAGGTCGAGACAACTAGGGCAAGCCCAAGACAACTCAAGCAAGTCCAAGACAACTGGAGCAAGTGTAAGACAGCTTGAGTAAGTCCAAAAAAAATCAAGCAAGCAAAAGACAACTGGAGCAAGGCCAAGACAAGTGGAGCAAGGCCAAGAAAACTGGAACAAGCCCAATACAACAGGAGTAAGGCCAAGACAACTGGAGCAAGCCCAAGACAACTGGAGCAAGCCCAAGACAACTGGAGCAAGATTAAGAGATCTGGAGCAAGCCCAAGACTACTGGAGCAAGGCCAAGACAAATAGAGCAAAGCAAAGATAACTGGAGCAAGCCCAAGACAACTGGAGGAAGGCAAAGACAAGTAGAGCAAGCCCAAGACAACTGGAGCAAGTCCAAGACAACGGGAGAAAGCCCAAGAAAATTAGAGCAAGCCCAAGACAACTAGACCAAGCCCGAGACAACTAAAGTAAGTCCAAGAGAACTGGAGCAAGCCCAAGATAACTGGAGCAAGTCGAAGAAAACTGTAGCAAGCCCAAGACAACTAGAGCAAGTCCAAGACAACTGGAGCAAGCCCCAGACAACTGGAGCAAGCCCAAGACAACTGGAGCAAGACCAACAAAACCAAGGCAAGCCCAAGACAACTGGAGCAAGCCCAACAAAACTGGAGCAAGGTCAATAGAACTCGAGCAAGCCTTAGACAACTAGAGCAAACCCAAGACATTTGGACTAAGGCCAACACAACTGGAGCAAGCCCAAGACAGTTAGAGCAATTCCATTACAACTGGAGCAAGCCCAAGACAACTAGACCAAGCCCAAGACAACTGGAGCAAGCTTAAGACAACTGAAGCAAGTCCAAGACAACTAGAGCAATCCTGGGAAAACTGGAACAAGTGCAAGACAACTGGAGCAAGCCCAAGACAACTAGAGCAAGCCCAAGACAACTGGAGCAAGCTTAAGACAACTGAAGCAAGTCCAAGACAACTAGAGCAATCCTGGGAAAACTGGAACAAGTGCAAGACAACTGGAGCAAGCCCAAGACAACTAGAGCAAGTCCAGGACAACAAGAGCAATGTCAAGACAACTGGCGCAAGGCAAAGACAACTGGAGCAAGCCCAGGACAACTGGAGCAAGCCCAAGACAACTGGAGCAAGCCCAAGACAACTAGAGCAAGTCCAGGACAACAAGAGCAATGTCAAGACAACTGGCGCAAGGCAAAGACAACTGGAGCAAGCCCAGGACAACTGGAGCAAGCCCAAGACAACTGGAACAAGCCCAAGACAACTAGAGCAAGTCTAGGACAACACGAGCAAGGCCAAGACAACTGGAGCAAGTATAAGACAGCTTGAGCAAGTCCAAGAAAATGGAGCAAAGCCCGAGACAACTAGAGCAAGGCCAAGACAAGTGCAGCAAGGCCAAAAAAACTGGAACAAGCCCGATACAATTGGAGTAATTCCAAGACAACTGGAGCAAGCCCAAGACAACTGGAGCAAGTCCAAGACATCTGGAGCAAGCCCAAGACAGCTGGAGCAAGGCAAAGACAACAGGAGCAAGGCCAAGACCACTGGAGCAAGCCCAAGGCAAGTGGAGGAAGGCCAAGACAACTGGAGCAAGGCTTAGACAACTGGGGGAAGGCCAAGACAACTGGAGCTAGCCAAAGACAACTGGAGCAAGCCCAAGACAACTGGAGCAAGCCCAAGACAGCTGGAGGAAGGCAAAGACAACTGGAGTGAGCCAAAGACAAATGGAGCAAGCCCAAGACAACTGAAGCAAGACCAAGACAACCACAGCAAGCCCAAGACAACTGAAGCCAGCCCAAGACAACTGAAGCAAGTCCAAGAGAACTGGAGCAAGCCCAAGAAAATTGAAGTAAGTCGCAGAAAACTGGAGCAAGCCCAAGACAACAGGCCCATTTCCAAGACAAGTGGAGCAAGGCCAAGAGAACTGGAGCAAGCCCAAGACAACGGGAGCAAGCCCAAGACATCTGGAGCAAGACCAAGACAATTAGAGCAAGCCCAAGACAACTGGAGCAAACCAAAGACAACTGGAGCAAGCCCAAGACAACGGGAGCAAGCCCAAGACATCTGGAGCAAGACCAAGACAATTAGAGCAAGCCCAAGACAACTGGAGCAAACCAAAGACAACTGGAGCAAGCCCAAAACAACTGGAGCAAAACCAAGCCAGCTGGAGCAAGACCAATAAAACTGGATCAAGCCAAAGACAAATGGAGCAAGCCCACGACAATAGGAGCAAGCCCAAGACAACTGGAGCAAGCCCGAGGCAACTGGAGCAAGGCCAAGACAAATGAAGCTAGCCCAAGGCAACTGAGGCAAGCCCAAGACAACTGGAGGAAGGCCAGGACAACTGGAGCAATCCCAAGATAACTGGTGCAAGCCAAAGACAAATGGAGCAAGCCAAAGACAACTGGAGCAAGCCCATGACAAATTGAGCAAG
Source organism: Penium margaritaceum (assembly GCA_023375785.1). Classification (NCBI taxonomy): domain Eukaryota; kingdom Viridiplantae; phylum Streptophyta; class Zygnematophyceae; order Desmidiales; family Peniaceae; genus Penium; species Penium margaritaceum. The sequence continues at coordinate 48,444 of SZWC01015892.1, read as the reverse complement.
CCCAAGACAACTGGAGCAAGCCCAAGACAACTGGAGCAAGACCAGGACAACTGGAGCAAGCCCAAGACAACTGGAGCAAGCCCTAGACAACTGGAGCTAGTCCAAGACAACCGCAGCAAGGTCAAGACAACTGAGGCAAGCCCAAGACAACTTGAGCAACTGGAGCAAGTTGAAGACAGCTTGAGCTTTAAGACATCTAGAGCAAAGCCAAGACAATTGTAACAAGACCAAAAAAACTGGAACAAGTCCAATACATCAGGAGTGAGGCCAAGTTAACTGGAGCAAGCCCAAGACAATTGGAGCAAGCCCAAGACAACTGGAGCAAGCCCAAGAAAACTGGAGCAAGCATAAGACAACTAGAGTGGGCCCAAGACAACTGAAGCAATTCCAAGAGAACTGGAGCAAGCCCAAGAGAACTGGAGCAAGCCGAAGAAAACAGGAGCAAGCCCAAGACAGCTAGAGCAAGTCCAAGACAACTGGAGCAAGCCTAAGACAACTGGAGCAAGCCCAAGACAACTCGAGCAAGACCAATAAAACTGTAGCAAGCCCAAGACAACTGAAGCAAGCCCAAGACAACTGGAGCAAGGTCGAGAGAACTGGAGCAAGCCCAAGACAACTAGAGCAAACCCAGGACATTTTGAGCAAGGCCAACACAACTGCAGCAAGCCCAAGACAGTTAGAGCAAGTTGATTACAACTGGAGAAAGCCCAAGACAACAGGAGCAAGCCCAAGACAACCGGAGCAAGCCCAAGACAACTCGAGCAAGCTCAAGGCTATTGAAGCAAATCCAAGACAATTAGAGAAATCCCAAGACAACTGGAGCAGGTCCAAGACAACAGGAGCACGCCCAAGAAAACTAAAGCAAGTCCAAGACACCTGGAGCAAGATCAAGACAACTGGTGGAAGGCTAAGACAACTGGAGCAAGCCCAAAACAACTGGAGAGAGACTAAGACAACTTGAGCAAGCCCAAGACAATTAGAGGAAGTCCAAAACAACTGGAGCAAGGCCAAGACAGCTGGAGCAAGAATAAGAAAGCTTGAGCAAGTGCAAGAGGATTGAAGCAAGCCCAAGACAACTCGAGCAAGGCCAAGACAAGTGGAGCAAGGCAAAGAAAACTGGAACAAGTTTGATACAACAAGAGTAATGCCATGACAACTGGAGCAAGCTCAAGACAACTGAAGCAAGCCCAAGACAACTGGAGCAAGTCCAAGACATCTGGAGCAAGCCCAAGACAGCTGATGCAAGGCTAAGACAACTTGAGCAAGGCCAACGCAACTGGAGCAAACCCAAGACAAGTGGAGGAAGGCCAAGACAACTAGAGCAAGCCCAAGACAACTGCAGGAAGGCCAAGACAGCCGGAGCAAGCCGAAGACAACTGGAGCAAGCCCAAGACAACTGGAGCAAGCCCAAGACAACCAGAGCAAGCCCAAGACAGCTGGAGCCAGCCGAAGACAACTGACGCAAGTCCAAAACAACTGGAGCAAGCCCAAGACAACGGGAGCAAGCCCAAGACAACTGGAGCAAGCTCAAGATAACTAGAGCAATGCCAAGACAATTGGAGCAAGCCTAAAACACGTGGAGCAAGCCCAAGACAACTGGAGCAAGCTCAAGATAACTAGAGCAATGCCAAGACAATTGGAGCAAGCCTAAAACACGTGGAGCAAGCCCAAGACAACTGGAGCAAGCTCAAGATAACTAGAGCAATGCCAAGACAATTGGAGCAAGCCTAAAACACGTGGAGCAAGCCCAAGACAACTGGAGCAAGCTCAAGATAACTAGAGCAATGCCAAGACAATTGGAGCAAGCCTAAAACACGTGGAGCAAGCCCAAGACAACTGGAGCAAGCTCAAGATAACTAGAGCAATGCCAAGACAATTGGAGCAAGCCTAAAACACGTGGAGCAAGCCCAAGACAACTGGAGCAAGCTCAAGATAACTAGAGCAATGCCAAGACAATTGGAGCAAGCCTAAAACACGTGGAGCAAGCCCAAGACAACTGGAGCAAGCTCAAGATAACTAGAGCAATGCCAAGACAATTGGAGCAAGCCTAAAACACGTGGAGCAAGCCCAAGACAACTGGAGCAAGCTCAAGATAACTAGAGCAATGCCAAGACAATTGGAGCAAGCCTAAAACACGTGGAGCAAGCCCAAGACAACTGGAGCAAGCTCAAGATAACTAGAGCAATGCCAAGACAATTGGAGCAAGCCTAAAACACGTGGAGCAAGCCCAAGACAACTGGAGCAAGCTCAAGATAACTAGAGCAATGCCAAGACAATTGGAGCAAGCCTAAAACACGTGGAGCAAGCCCAAGACAACTGGAGCAAGCTCAAGATAACTAGAGCAATGCCAAGACAATTGGAGCAAGCCTAAAACACGTGGAGCAAGCCCAAGACAACTGGAGCAAGCTCAAGATAACTAGAGCAATGCCAAGACAATTGGAGCAAGCCTAAAACACGTGGAGCAAGCCCAAGACAACTGGAGCAAGCTCAAGATAACTAGAGCAATGCCAAGACAATTGGAGCAAGCCTAAAACACGTGGAGCAAGCCCAAGACAACTGGAGCAAGCTCAAGATAACTAGAGCAATGCCAAGACAATTGGAGCAAGCCTAAAACACGTGGAGCAAGCCCAAGACAACTGGAGCAAGCTCAAGATAACTAGAGCAATGCCAAGACAATTGGAGCAAGCCTAAAACACGTGGAGCAAGCCCAAGACAACTGGAGCAAGCTCAAGATAACTAGAGCAATGCCAAGACAATTGGAGCAAGCCTAAAACACGTGGAGCAAGCCCAAGACAACTGGAGCAAGCTCAAGATAACTAGAGCAATGCCAAGACAATTGGAGCAAGCCTAAAACACGTGGAGCAAGCCCAAGACAACTGGAGCAAGCTCAAGATAACTAGAGCAATGCCAAGACAATTGGAGCAAGCCTAAAACACGTGGAGCAAGCCCAAGACAACTGGAGCAAGCTCAAGATAACTAGAGCAATGCCAAGACAATTGGAGCAAGCCTAAAACACGTGGAGCAAGCCCAAGACAACTGGAGCAAGCTCAAGATAACTAGAGCAATGCCAAGACAATTGGAGCAAGCCTAAAACACGTGGAGCAAGCCCAAGACAACTGGAGCAAGCTCAAGATAACTAGAGCAATGCCAAGACAATTGGAGCAAGCCTAAAACACGTGGAGCAAGCCCAAGACAACTGGAGCAAGCTCAAGATAACTAGAGCAATGCCAAGACAATTGGAGCAAGCCTAAAACACGTGGAGCAAGCCCAAGACAACTGGAGCAAGCTCAAGATAACTAGAGCAATGCCAAGACAATTGGAGCAAGCCTAAAACACGTGGAGCAAGCCCAAGACAACTGGAGCAAGGCCAATACAAATGGAACAAGCCCAAGACAAATGGAGCAAGCTCAAGACAACTGGAGCAAGGCCAAGAAAACTGAAGCTATGCCAAGACAACTGGAGCAAGGCCAAGACAACTGGCGCAAGCCCAAGACAACTGGAGAAAGGCAAAGACAACAAAAGGATGCCCAAGACAACTGGAGCAAGCCCAAGACAACTTGAGTAAGTCCAAAACAACTGGAGAAAGGTCAGGAAACCTCGACCAAACCCAAAACAACTGGAGCAAGTGGAAGACAACTAGAGCAAGTCTGGGAAACGGGAGCAAGACCAAGACAACTGGAGCAATGCCAAGATAACTAGAGCAAGCTCAAGACATCTAGCGCTAGGCCAAGACAACTTCAGCAAGCCCAAGACTACTGGAGCAATGCCAAGACAACTGGAGCAAGCCCAATACAACAGCAGCAAGTCCGAGACAACTAGAGCAAGTATAAGACGGCTTGAGCAAGTCTAAGAAAATTGAAGCAAGCCGAATACAACTGCAGCAAGGGCGAGACAATTGGAGCAAGGCCAAGACAACTCGAGCAAGCCCAAGACAACTGGAGGAAGGCCAAGACAACTAGAGCAAGCCGAAGACAACTGGAACAAGCCGAAGACAACTGGAGCAAGTCCAAGACACCTAGAGCAAGCACAGGACAACTGGAGCAAGGGCAAGAAAACTGGAGCAAGGCCAAGAAAACTGGAGCAAGCCCAAGACGACTGAAGCAAGTCCAAGAGAACTTGAGCAAGCCCAAGACAACAGAAGCAAGTCAAAGACAACTGGAGCAAGCCCAAGAAAACTGGAGCAAGCCCAAGACAACCAGAGCAAGACCAAAACAACCGGAGCAAGCCCAAGATAACTGGAGCAAGCCCAAGACAACTGGATCAAGCCCAAGACAACTGAAGCAAGCCCAAGAAAACTGGAGCAAGCCAAAGGCAACTGGAGCAAGCCCAAGACAACTGGAGCAAGACCAATACAAGTGGAGCAAGCCTAATACAACTGAAGCAAGCCCAAGACAACTGGAGTGAGCCCAAGACAGCTGAAGCAAGCCCTAGACAAGTGGAGCAAGCCTAAGACAACTGAAGCAAGTCCAAGACAACTGGAGCAATCCTAAGACAACAAGAGGAAGTCCAAAACAACTGGAGGAAGCCAAAGACATCTGGAGCAACGTCAAGTCAACAGGAGCAAGGCAAAGACAACTGGAGCAAGCCAAAGACAACTGGAGCAAGGCTAAGACAATTGGAGCAAGCCCAAAACAACTGGAGTCAAGCCGAAGACAACTAGAGCAAGCCCAAGACAACTAGAGCAATGCGAAGACAACTAGAGCAAGTCCAAGACAACTGAAGCAAGTCCAAGACAACTGGAGCGATCCCAAGACAACTGGAGAAAGTGAAAGACAAACGGAGTAAGCCCAAGACAATTGGAGCAAGTCCAAGACAACTAGAGCAAGGTTAAGAGAACTGGAGCAAGCCCAAGACACCTCAAGCAAGCACAAGAAAACTAGAGCAGGGCCAAGACAACTGGAGCAAGCCCAAGACAGGTGGAACAAGCCCAAGACAGCTGGAGCAAGCACAAGACATCTAGAGCAAGCCCAAGACAACTGGTGCAAGCATAAGACAACTGGAGCAAGCCCTAGACAACTGAAGTAAGTATACAACAACTGGAGCAAGTCCAAGACAACTGGAGGAAGTCCAAGACAACTAGAGCAAGCCCAAGCCAACCGGAGCAAGCCCAGGACAACTGGATCAAGCCCAAGGTAACTGGACTAGGCTCAAGACAATTGGAGCAAGCCCAAGACAACTGGAGTATGTCAATGACAACTCGAGCAAGACCAAGAAAACTGGGGCACAACCAAGACAACTGGAGGAAGCCCAAGACAAGTGGAGCATGCCTTAGACAACTGGAGCAAGCCGAAGACAACGGGAGCAAGCCCAAGACAACTGGAGCAATCCGAAGACAACTGGAACAAGCCCAAGACAACAAGAGCAAGCCCAAGACAGCTGGAGCAAGGCCATGAAAAGTGGAGTAAGGGCAAGACCTCTCGAACAAGCCATAGACAAGTTGAGCAAGGCCAAGACAACTGGAGCAAGCCCAAGAAAACTATGGAAAGCCCAAGACAACTGGAGCAAGTCCAAGACATCTGGAGCAAGCCCAAGACAAGTTGAGCAAGGACAAGACAAGTGGAGCAAGGCCAAGACAACTGGACCAAGCCTATGACAACTGGAGGAAGGCAAAGACAACTGGAGCAAGACCAAGACAACTAGAGCAAGCTCAATACAACTGGAGCAAGCCCAAGACAATTGGAGCGAGCCCAGGACAACTAAAGCAAATCCAAGACAACTGAAGCACGTTCAAGAGAACTTGAGCAAGACCAGGACAGCTCGAGCAAGTCGAAGGAAACTGGAGCAAGCCCAATACAACTGGAGCAAGTCCAAGACAGGTGGAGCAAGGTCAAGACAACTGGAGCAAGCCAAAGACAACTGGAGCAAGCCCAAGACAACCAGAGCAAGACCAAGGCAACTGGAGTGAGCCCAAGATAACTGGAGCAAGCCCAAGACAACTGGAGCAAGCCCAAGACAACTTAAGCAAGTCCAAGAAAACTGGAGCAAGCCCAAGACAAGTGGAGCAAGTCCAATACAACTAGAGGAAGCCCAAGACATCTAGAGCAAGTCGAAGACAACTGGAGCAAGGTCAAGACAAGTGGAGCAAGGCCAAGATAACTGGAGCAAGCCCAAGACAACTGGAGCACGGCCAAGACAATTAGAGCAAGCCCAAAACAGCTGGAGCAAGCCCGAGAAATCTGGAGCAAGCCCAAGACAACTAGAGCAATGCCAAGACAACTGAAGCAACCCAAAGACACTTGAAGCAAGTCCAAGACAACTGGAGAAAACCCAGGACAACTGGAGAAAGTCAAAGACAATTGGAGCAAGCCCAAGACAACTGGAGCAAGTCCAAGACAACTGGAGCAGGGTCAAGACAACTGGAGCAAGACCAAGATAGATGCAACAAGCCCAAGACAACGGGAGCAAGCCCAAGACAACTGGAGCAAGCCCAAGAAATCTTGAGAAAGCCTACCGCAGTACTGTTCAGCGTTGAACAGTACTGCCGTTTGTTACTGCACTTGTTCAATTTTCTTCACTCCACCCGACGCCTCTCTCACCATGGAAGATACCGACACCACCCTACCCAAGGACCCGCAGCACCTCCATGAGGAGGACGAGGATGAAGATGGGGACAACAAGGAAGATGCCGCTGTTGGAGAGAAGCGCAAGCTATGTGGCAACGATTCTTTCATATGGGGCTCGTTCAAGAAGTTGGGCAACGGCCGCGCCATGTGTCTGCACTGCACCAAGAACTCGACCGAGCCTGTCACTCTCTCTGCCAAGAATGGCACCACCGGGGCCCTGTGGAAACACATGCGCCTCATCCACCAGGAGAAGTGGCACCGCTTGAAGGCCCTGGTCGCAGCCACAAAGCTCCAAGAACCCAGAAACGCAGTGGTCGCAGCTGATGGTGGTGCACCGGCCGCGGGAGAAAATCCCAAGGACGCCCCAATTGCCCGTGGAGTCGTCGGCGTTGGCTACGTCTTCAACCGCAAGTTTTTCCACAGCCTTCTGTGGAAACACGCAGTGGACAAGAACCTTTCGTTCTTGTCCATGGTGAGTTTCTGGCTTGCGCGGGCCTTTGCCCACTGCAACCCTGCGGCAGCAGTTCCTGGCTGCATGACGATTGCGTGCAACATCAAGATTGGCGCCCGCGCCTACCGCGCGCGTATCAAGAAGTAGTTGTTGGAGGTGAAGTCTGCTATCTCCTTCACCAACAACGGGTGGAAGGCCGACAACAATGTGAAAGTAGTTGTTGGGGGTCACCGTGCACTGGGTGGACGAGGGCTACAACGTGCGCGTCATGGCTTTTGCCTTCCCGGCAATCAAGGGTGGCGCCACAGCCGAGAACATCTTCTTGCTGCTGAAGACGTCACTGCAGCAGTGGTCCTTGTGGGACCGGATATTCTGCATCACCATGGACAACGAGTCCACCAACGACTCGATGGTGGAAACCTTCATGGTGCCGAGTAACGACAGCTTTGACAAGGCCGGGCATATTCGTTACCTCGGCCATGTTATGAACCTGGCTGTCGGCGACCTGCTGAAGCAACTCGTGTGATGTAGATCATCCAGCAAGTCCACGCCATTGCCGTCTTTGTCACGCGCACTCCAACCCGCGAGGAGTCCTTGTAGGCAGCCGTTGAAGCAGCGGGGCTCCAGTACAAGTCTCTCCACCTGGACACGGAGACCCGGTGGAACAGTGCCCTTGACATGAGTGAGCGCGTGATCGCTGTGAAATCCGTGCTTCACACGTGGCTGGACGGCTATGGCAGGGATGGAGCACACCTGAAGCCCACGTTCGAAGACTGGGGGCTCGTTGCCATGGTGACGGTCATCATGAAGCCCTACAAGGGCTTCACGGAGAACATCTCCAGCTCCTCATATCCCACCCTGTCGCTGGTCATCCCATTTTACTCATCTCTGCTTGACAAGATGCATGCATGGGTTGTGAAGGCTGTGGCTGCAGAGCACAAGAGCAAGCGGCGTGGAGCTGCAGGCCGGCTGGACTGCAAGGAGCAGCTGCTCCTAGAGCTGAAGCCAGGCCTGGAGGCTAGCATAGCCAAGCTCGACAAATATGCCAAGCTGTGTACCGAGCGCCACGTGTTGGCCACAGCACTCGATCCGTGTTTCAGGCTGCGCTACTACGCCAATGTACATCCAACGGTCGGCGTTGCATCACCTGCTGAGCTCCAGGTCAAAGTTGTGGAGCTGTTGCGGCCCTACAACGACCGGGTGCAGCTGTGCCAGGCTGTCGAGGAGGCTGCAGCAGAGATTTGCGCGACCAACGTCGTCACCTCGGCAATCAACAACGTCGGACGTCCTCGGGCAACACAGTCAGCCAGTGCAGCCACCTCTAGCACGTCAACAGTTACTCCAGGTTTGTTTCACAGCTTTCATTGTCGTTACAGCAGTTCACTTCACTTCAGTGACGGCTTCTTTACATAGTCATTCGTGTTCTATCTGTGCTGCAGCGACAATACCAGAGGCGGCAGGAACGCCACCAACGCAGCCACGCCGAAGCTCCAGGCTCCAGACTGAAGGAGACGTTATGGAGGCTGCGCTGGAAGACGCGGAGGCCGACATGTTTGCAGAACCAGAGGCCCCCGTACAGGCTCAGACTGCTCCCTCCACTTTGGAGGTTGAGGTGGACAATTGGGCCAAGGACGAGAAGAAACCACGGAAGTGCAGAATCCCGCACTACCTGTGCAAGTACATGACGAAGTACCCTACTTTACACCTCGCGGCCCTTGACCACCTTGCAGTCCCGGCAACCAGCACTCCATCAGAGCGTCTGTTCTCTCTAGGACGCCACATCATTACTGACTTCCGTCAGTCGCTCGTTGACCTGACAGTGGAGAACCTGATGCTCTTGAAGTCATGGATCAACGACCCTACTTTAGTCAACTTCCCGGTCGCACCGACTGGGGAGGTTGCCCCATAGTTGGAGGCTGAAGAAGCTTGGGTCAATGAACGTTGTCGTGCAGGTCCTGCTTTTGAGGAGTTACCGGAAGAAGAAGAGGGTGAAGATGAGGGGGCAGACGATGGTGCAGAGGATGGTGCAGACAATGGTGCAGAGGATGGTGCAGATGGAGGGGAGGGTCAGGGAGCATGATGGGAGGGGGGGCTAGACTTGGGCTTACCATTAGGTCTGACATGTGAGTCACTGTTTGTGAACAATGGAATATTCAAAGTGTGTGCCATGCCATGTGTCTGCATGTACTACTTGGCTTACCTTGAAGGTTGACTTGTACGTGATAGTTTTTAACAATCTCTGCACATAGTCAATTTTACACAATGGATGTTACAGTAACAGGTGTTGAAAACCACATGATTATATATGCATCCGTATCCTAGAACCGAAGATCTGGATCCAGGATCCGTGAATCCATGGATCCGCGAATACCAGGATCCGTCACCCCGGTTCCGGGTCAAGTCAGTGGATCCGTCCCGCGGATCCGGATCCATCTCAAGATCCGCGGATAGGAACAGTGTGCAGCCTTACGGAGTGGTGCAAACTGGATGCGGGGTGGTGCGAACTGGTTGCGGAGTGGTGCGAACTGGTTGCGGAGTGGTGCGGACTCGTTGCGGAGTGGTCCGAACTGGTTGCGGAGTGGTGGGAACTGGTTGCAGAGTGATGCAAACTGGTTGCGGAGTTGTGCGAACTGGTTGCGAGGTCGTAAGAACTGGTTGCGGAGTGGTGCGAACTGCTTGCGGAGTGGTGCGAATTGGTTGCGGAGTGGTAGGAACTGGCTGCGGAGTGGTGCAAACTGGTTGCGGAGTGGTGC